>MU854328.1:57657-174663 GCA_033296685.1 Parachaetomium inaequale
GGGGTGGGATTTGGGGTGGGTGGGGGGGAATATTAGAAGGGCGGGGGGGTAGTTGCGGCGGTGGGGTGAGGGGGGAAGATATTAGGAAATATTACTGGGGGGTGGGTGGTGTGAAGAGTTATGGAGGGGGTTTGTTTGTTGTTATCTGGCTGGGGCAGGGGCGTTGGGGTGGGCAATGGCTGGGGGAGGGGTTGGTTGGCGTTTGGGTTTGGGATGGGGGTATGGCGTTGGTTGGCTTTGAGCGGTATATTTGGATCGGTTGTTTTTGTCAGAGATGGCGGTTATGTGACATGTCTGATGAACCTGGCGGTGTAAAAGGGAAGCATGATGGGTGGACCTTGTGTGTTTAACTGTTGAGGCGGATGGGGCCACGAAGAGGCCAGCCTACCGGAACCTCTCCTGTAACAATATATTGATAACAACTATAGATCCCAACACCACCCATCAACCCAACCTACGCCGTACGTGAACAAACCATCACCCCCACCATCAACCACCCCTAACTAACAAAGCACACGGGTATCCCAAGCACACACCTCCCCTCGCCCCTCCACATAAGACGTACCTACTCTACTCAGGCAAGCGCCCGCCCCTGTTGCTGCTGCTGCCACGTCTTCCGACACACCTCCTTCATCAACCGCTTCGGCGCCATCCGGCCCGTCATCAGCTCAAACGCCTCGATGGCCATCTCGGCCACAACCTCCAACCCATCGACCACGCCCCACGAGGGGCACATATTATCGCGCACCGCGCGCATCTGCGCGACGAGCGGCGTGACGAGGGGTTCATATGCCAGCTATAATAATACAACACACAGACGTTAGCAAAACTACACTTCACGTTTGAGGAAGGACGGAAAAGAAAGGCCTACCTCAACAACCACCCCGCCCGTCGGACTCCTCAGCCAGTCCAGCGGCATGACAAAGTCCGCCGGCGGGCTCCCGTCGACGCTCGTCGCCGGCACGCACGACACCACCATGGTCGGCAGCTGGTAGCCGGCCGGCCAGGGCTCCGACAGCGAGGGCAGCACCCTGCACATGTCCCTCGGCGGCGGCACCACCAAACCACCATTCATTTTCGGACTCTCGCCTCCATTATTTGCAGCAACCGTTGCGTGGGAAGAAGAAGAAGAAGAAGAAGAAGAAGAAGTTTGGGCAGCCTGGAAGACAGCCCACGCATTAAAATGCGCGGCGACCTCCTGCGCGCGGGCCACGGTCCGGTTGTACACGAATATATTCCGGCACCCGAGCTGGTACAGCGCGTAGATGGCGGCGCGCGCCATCCCCCCCGCGCCAATGACCAGCCCCGTCGTCTTGGACGGCTGCACGTGGTTGCGCGGGCTGATGGCCCTGCGCAGACACGTCAGGATGGAGCTCCAGTCGGTGTTATCGCCGAAGAACTCCCTCGCGGGCCCGGCTTTGTTTCGCGAGTTTGCGTGATCCAGGATGGCGCTCGTGCGGCCGCGGAGGGGGAGCAGCACGTTGACGGCGCCAATGGCGGTGGCGTGGTGGGACTTGACTTTGAGGTGCGGCATGATGGCGACCTTGAAGGGCGCGGTGAGGCAGGCGCCGCCAAAGGCGTCGCACGAGGCGATCTGGTTGAGGCTGTCGAGCGTGTGGCAGGGGACGGCCTGGAACGAGTGCGGCATGAAGGCGAAGTCGTAGGCGGCGCCGTGCATAGCGGGCGAGAGCGAGTAGGACACGTGCGAGCCGAGGACGTAGTACTGCAGCGGGTCGAGCAGGAACTGCTGGAAGAGCATCTCGAGGGCGTTGGACGCGCCGGACACGGTCGCGAGATGGTCGCGCTCGTTTTCCATGTCCGGGTGCTTGACCGGGGCGAGGATGCGGGTTTGCAGCGGCGTGCGCACGCCGAGGACCGAAAAGTCGTAGGCGACGAGGGGCGGTTTGGGGTCGGGGATGGTTTGTTGGAGGTGTTTCCTGAAGTTGTCGAGGTACTCGGCCCGGCTGTCGTTGGAGCAGAAGCGCACCATCCGGATCACGTCGCAGCCGAGGGCTTGGGCGTGCCGGTAGTTGTGGATTTGTTGCTCGTCCTGCCACGGCAGCGCGCCGAAGCCCATGTACCAGTAGTTGCCGATGACCTTTGACCTGCCGCGGTGCTGCATGACGCGGTTCATCAGGGCCTCGTCGCGCTGCAAGTCGACGCTGATGTAGTCGACGCCCAGTCGCAGGCCAAGCTCCAACAACTCGGCGTCCATGGTGTTTTTCTCGTCGGGCAGCCTCCGCCGCTCTCCGCGGGGGTTCTCCTCGACGTGGTAGATGATGGGGAGCCCCAGTTTCCTCCTTATCAAGGCGACTTGGCGCGCGATGACGCCCAGGAGGTCCTCGGGCCAGTGGTCGATGATCAGCTCGACGCAGTCGCCCCTCGCCTCAAAGTCCTCCCATTCGAGGTCCATGTCCATCAGGTAGGACAGGCGCAGCCGCAGAGCGTACGAGCAGGAGCGGAACTCGGGAGGGATGGCGGCGACGGAAAAGGGGCTTTCCAGCCACGCCTTGGTCGCGCCGCGCCCGGTGATGATGTCGAGGAACCTCGCAAAATCTTGCTGGACACACAAGAGTTTGGAGGGCCCCGGCTGCCGGCTATTGACAGGCGTGCTCGTTCCGGACGTTGTCCCAGAGACGGAAGCGGACGTTGAAGAGTCGTAGAGGTTGTAGTATTCAAAATTAGAGCAGTTCCTGTGCCTGCTGTCGGCTTCCAGCAGCTGCCGGGCGTCCCCCGCGTCCATCAAGAGAGAAATCTGCTCCTTCTCGCGGTGGACGTACACCACGGGGTGCGTCCCCGCATACTCGCGCAGGGCGTCCTGGGCCTCCTCGCTGAAGCTGCTCATGCCGCACTCGATGACGCACCCGGTCCGGTTGGTGTCCAGCATGCGCTTGAAGACGTCGATGTTCTGGCGGGCAAAGTGCTCGCGGCCGTGTCGGGCGAGGTACTGGCCCCGCGAGAGGCCTGTGATCTTCTCGAAGTAGTGGTCCTCGGTCACCAGGCGGCGGCGCAGATGGAGGGCGCCCATGAAGCCCAGGGTGCGCTTGCCGGCGCCCCGGCAGCCGACGAGCACGATGGACGCATTGGGCTCGAAGACGCGCTCGTTCCTGGGCGGGGCCATCTCGGGGTACCGCAGCCGGGTACGGCGCTCACCAGTCCTGGTGCAATTCAAGGCGCAGTTATTCGGTAAACCGTGTGATCGAAGATGAACCGAGTGCCGAGAGGATGGATGTGATGGTTGCTCCCGGCTCAGGTTGCGTCGAGGGAGAGAAGGGGCATTGCTTCGTTGGATGAGCAGAACATAGAGAGTACTAGATCAATTATTCATCAGTCTGCGTCCGTCAAAACGAGGCCCAGCCGGTAGTCCCGTCTTTGACGTCGCCGTATCGGCAGATTTGTCGGGGACTGTGCCGTCGGGAAAAATGTAGACCCTGCGGTCGATCCCCGCTGCCGCTGCCCCACAGCGCTCGAGGCCCGGATCTCGGGGAAGTGGGGCCCCCGCTTCGGCGCTGATAGCCACCGGTCTCGATCTGGAGAGTTTCCACGTTTTTTCAGGCAAGCCTGCACCAAACCAATGGCCGGTCAAAGTCAGGGTGTTCTTCATTCGCCAATGTCCAATTTTTTCAGGGTGTTGGGTCCGGCCGTTAGTCTCAAGACAGGACCAGAACTTCGGTCTTCAATACTCGGCCCCACTTGTTCGCCCGGGTTAGTTTGCGTGCCCCGTAATTTTCGCGCGGTGACGACCGACTCCACGTCTCTTTCGGCTCTGCACAGTGCACTCTGCAGTTTCTCCAACAGCTCGTGAGAGTCGCATCCTCTGGCTCACAACCGCTTGTCTTGGCCTCATTTTTCCCACTGTAATTACACCCGGCCGCATGGACTCTACTTGTTGTGTCACAAGATGGAGCTAGCCACGGGAGAGCCAGCAATTGGCGGTCAAACGGGCCACCCCATCCTCTCACAACTCTCACAACCCTCGCCGTCACCGGTGAACGCCGCCCCGGGCCCGCCTCCGGCCGGTGCCGACGCCGGCAGCGAGGTGCCCGTCAACCCGCGCAAGAGAAAGAAGGCATCCCGCGCGTAAGCCACCCCCTCCCCCCAAACCTCCCCTCTCATTCACACACCCCCCACAGCTGCGACTTCTGCCACGTCAACCACCAGCCCTGCGACAACGGCAAGCCCAAGTGCGGCGTCTGCACCAAGCACAACAAGCCGTGCCTGTACCTGCGCCCGACCAAGCGCCGCGGCCCGCAAAAGGGCTACCGCACCGCCCTCAACACCTACAAGGAGAGCGCCGCCGCCTGGGGCGCCGTGCTCGCCGCCATCCCGGGCCTGGACGCCCTCGTCGAGGGCCACCTGCGCGGCGCCGCGGGCAAGGCCGTCGTCGCCTCCATCAAGGACTCGAACCAGCAGGACGCGCTCATCGCCAAGTGGCAGGAGAGCTCCGTGTTCAAGGCCTTCTTCGGCCACAACGGCCCGCCGCCGGGGCTGTTGTCACAGGCCGCGGGCGCCGCGGAGGGCGGGGTGTGTCCTTCTGCTGCTGGGGTTGTTCCATCGCAGGAGGTCGAGGAGGAAGAGGTCGGGGACGAGACGCCGCCCGTGCGTCTGCCACCCGCGAGCAGGGTGTCACAGCCGCCGGCTAGTCAGAGGAGCCAGTCGGTGGCGAGCTTTGGGATGGTGGCCGAGCCGAAGGTGACAGCGGCGGCGTTGGGGTCGCTGTTTCAGCTCAAGGACTCGCTGTCGGATATTGTGGCCAAGGATGCTGCGCAGTCGTATGGCATCTCTGTCTTTTGTTGTTGTTGGGGGGTATGGTCTAACAGGTTCTTTTTAGTGCCACGCGAGCCTCGCAGACACTGGCATCGCTCGGCTTCGCGCCAGACGAGACCATCGCCGATTTCTACACCATGGGCTCCAACCCGGAGCCGATACCGGAGCCCAACGACCCCGACTTTGACCCTTCGCTGGGGAGCGAGGAGGAGCAGAGGGCCTACTATGAGCTGCTCATGGGGCGGTCGTTTCCGGGATGAGCACGCTGCCACAGGACTTGTGAGCAGTCGATAACTCAACCCAGCCATGCCCAGTCGAGGTGTGGTAAATGCCTTTTCCGATGGGGCGTAACAAGGCTTGGAGACCAAGAAGCACCTGCATTGCCAGTTGTATTATTGATGTGCTGTTAAGGTATGCGACACTCAGCAATGTGTTTTACGTGAGGCTGACTGCGGACAGGATAGATTGTGTTGTACGAATTGATACCCGCCGTGATGGCAAACTCTGATGAGCAAAGAAGCCCAGTCTCAGTGTATGAGAACCCACCATGATTCAGTGAACGACAGACGTATGGACCTTTTCGGCTTCAAAGTGATCGATTATGGAAGCCTAGGTAATGCTGCGTGGGTATCTTCTGCGCCTGTTCTCCCAGGAGAGCTGCGCCGAGTACCCTAATAATATCCCGAAAATACCGACCTGCCTCTGCCTTGCCGATGCAACGATGCAAATAAAAATATCAAGTCGGGTACTGTGTGTCCCCTTGATGCCGTGAGGCCTTCCCAAGTCCTTCCAACCCGGAACCCTCATATGAATGAATGCAACACCTGCTAACATGCTTCAACCCAAAAGAAAGAAACAGCCCCCCCCGCCCCTCGAAAAAGCCCTTTGAGGGAGCACCAAATGACCGGCCTCGGCATGCCCCCCAAAACGAAGAAAAAAAAAAAATCAAACCAACTCAAACCCCCCCTCCACCTCCCTCTCCGCATCAAGCCCCCCCTCACTTTCCTTCTCAGCTTCTACACTACCCCCCTTCCTCAACACAGCCCTCGCCCTCCGCCCCCTCACCGCCTCCCCATTCCCATCCAGCACCTCATACTCCTTCTCCACCAGCCTCTCTGTCTCTTTGCCGGACGTGTTCTTGACAAACACCTCGAGCGTGAGCGGCCGGCCGGGGGTGTCGGCGCGGTCGAAGCTGTAGAGCACGCCCGCGTCTCCCGTGCTGGCGGAGGGTGTCCGCGTCAGGCTGGGGACGGTGGGGGAGGTAAGGGAGAGGTCCAGGGGGGAGGAGGTGGCGGCGTCATCGATTTCGGTCTGCGCGTGCGAGACGGCGCGGCGGCGCGACGAGGGCATGTCGGAGATGGAGCGCGGCTTGGCGATGTTGTAGGTTGTTTTGGTGAAGTGGTGCCTTGGTTTTCTTCGTGTTAATCGTGGGATCTCTCTCCATCATGGGAAAGGTGTAGGGAGTAGGGGGCTTACCACTTGGTGGGCCTCCTGTCGGGCCTCTTCTCGGGCCGGCTCTTGGCCCACATGTGCTCGGGCGCCGTCGCGCCGTTCTCGATGCGGCCGTCGTCGCAGAAGCTGATGCCTGTGAGGTGCCGGCGGCCGTGGGACCACTTGACGGCACTGTCCTTGCCGCGGCGCCATTCTTTGTTGGCGGAGCGCAGGTCGCGCTCGTACTGGGTGGACTCGGTCATGGTGGTGGTGGTGGTGGTTTGGGTGGGTGAGATGTTCGGGGTGGTGTTGGGTAGGTATGGGGTTGTCTCGGATGCCGCGGGCAGGAGAGGGTGGGTGGCCTGGTGGGTGAGGCTGCCTGACGGGGTAATGTCGGCAGCTGGGAGCTGGCTGTGAGAGGTTGCCGGTTTTCTCGGAGTGCCTGAAAGGTTCGTTCGGAGTTTTAGAAAAACTGAACGTGTTGAGTTCCTCGATGAGCTGTCAGATCCGACAGGTGAGCCGTGTAAGTGCCGGGGTTGCCGGGGTCGCCAGGGGTGCTGGGGAACGTCGGCTTGTTTGATGCAATACTCTCAAAGAAGAGGGCCTTTGTCAATGACAGCAGGCTCTGGCACGTTTTAAAACAAAAGGGTTGGCCTCTTTCGGACGCCGGCCGGGTGACTCAGATGACAAGGCGCGGTGCCAGGGGTGAATGACAAGACCGTCCCAAGTGATAGCGATAAGGGGCGCCGGGATGACGAAAGAGCAGCGCTGCAGGGGTCGTTTGCAGCCGGGATAAAAGGACAAAGAAAGGCAGTCTGTGTTGAAGATGAGTAGCGTAAGACGTTTACACTGGTTGTTTGTCTGATTTGAAGTTGCAGAGGGAGAGATTCGAGACACGACGGGAACGGCGCAGAGAGGTTATAACAGCTTCACGGGACTTATCGGACTGTTTTGGGATGCCGGGATGGGCAGCTGATAGCAGGGGTGGCGCATCGCCAACGCTGTGGGGCATTTTGGGGCCGCCCGGCAAGTGACAAGTGATGCCAGCCCGGCGTATGACCAACAACACGCCTCGGACAAGGAGAGGCAGCTGGCGGCATCGCGGGCCAAGGGGATGGAAGCGGCGGAGACGGGGGCGGGTGACCAGGCCTACCTATTCTTGGCTGGCTCGGGCTGGCTTCAAACCAGCCCTGGCTCTGTGCCTCTCCTTGTTCCGTTTGCCGATGACGAGATGACCCAGGAAGGTTCTCGAGCAGGGCAGGAGGCAGGCGTTGCCGCTGTCAGCTTGTGATTACGGCACGCAGCTTGTTTGCCCCCCTTTGAAACAAACGGACACGGGCAACCCGTCTGGCCATCCCCAGGCCAAATCCAAGAAAACGGAGCCCCGAGACATCGTCATCCCAGTCCACGAGCATTCCGAGGTTCCTTGGAACTACTTGGTAGGCCGAGGTGATAGGATAGCCATGATAACGTTAGCGCAGCGCGATAAAGAGCAACCTTCGCGTCGCTCCCCCAGATCCGGCCCACCCCGAATTCATGCGCCTTGCCGTTCATGCAAACGGCGGACCTGACGCAGGGCACCCCTCCCGTTAGCAGCGCTGCAGGTTGCCAGCCACACCACCAGGCAGACCGGACGTCAGCGCGTCGCGTAGCAACCTAGAAGTCGACCACTCCATGGCCACCTCCTTTGCCCGTGTGCCGGTTTCAATTATCCAGTGGTTGTGGTCTCGCTGCGAGACGCCCGGAGGCGGCCGAAGACACCCGAGCATATGGTGCTCAGCACGGTGCCGCTCGCCGCTCGCTGAGCAGCATGCCCCGGTCGCGGGCTGCAATTGGCGAGCCTAGTCTGTGGTGTGTGTGACAGTGTGTGTGAGAGTTGGCGGATGGAGGAGGGATTCCCCAGACGAGGCGATAAATTGCATGCAGCGGCGTGTGGAGACCTGCAGGAACCCTCCACTGTCCCCAGAGATACCCGCGCGTCACGTCACTGCGCCATTGTCCGTGTCTGCCTTGCTTCCAGGTTGACATGCCATGGAGCGGGTTGACATGGACCGCGAAGCAAGATGTGCCGACATTGGATGGGTCTGAGTCTTCATCAGCAATTTGCAAAGTTCTCTCTAGGAAAAAACTACATGTGCAGCTCCTGTCAACTTGGGATTCAAGCCAGTTGAGTCCCTGAAGATCCGCCAAGGTGACCCTTGGCTGCCATTGAGGGGCTCGGACGATAAGCTGATAAGTGATGCCCACTGGGCCACGGTTCTTCCCGAATATCGACTCGAATATGATCCGTGGCGGTTGAAACAAAACGTCCGCTCCGGGACCTTGATGCCGCCCGGGACTCTCACACGTCGATTGGTTAATGGATCGTGACAGGGAATGTCGGCTGGGAGGGTGTGCTTGCCTTAGCACACCAAAGGAGACATCGAAGGCTTCGGTTGGCACAAGTGTTTCCAAGATCGGTGCCGTCATCTGGACTTTCCGCTTCTCGCTCTCGTCTCGATTTCCCGGTCTTTCCCCTTACGCCACATGACTTCCTATAGACCCGCTTGCAATAGCCCGGCCCGCGCCGAGCTGCTCCAGGTCTTGTGGCTGCTGGGTTTGCTCGCCGCCGTGACCACCTTCAAAGTGAGCCGTGAGCCTAGACTACCGGAACTGTAGCATCAGAGACAGTTGTAGGTGTCTCCGCTGAAGGCTCGCTTGGGGAGATTCTGATCTCTGCGCGGTGGCCAACCGGGATTGCATCTGGCCGCCAGACCGAACCACCGGTGATCGTGAAGACGAATCTATCCGAACCCGTATCGAAACCGACCGTGATGTCGACCTTTTTATTCCTCAGCATCCTACTGATTTGTTCGTCTCGGAGATACCTTGGTGTGAGGTACAAGAGCAGGCCGGCCGCATCTAGCCATCCTTCAGATATGTGATAACTAAGGAAAGCTACCGCCATTAGACTCCTGGGAGAGCGCAGGTCGATCAAGTCGATGTTTGGAGCCCGACTGTTTGGCAACCGAGGGATTTGTAACCCTCTCGGAATGATCGAACCAAGGATCTCTCCGAACAGCAGAGACGACATGGTATCCCGGAACACCTCGTAGTTGGTTTTCTCGTAGCACGGATAGAATGTTGCTGGATTGCATGCATCCTCCGACACACCGAGCAGGGCGTAGATCATGTCTCGTTTCAAAAGGGCCTCGCTCCCGGCGAACTTGTTGAGCAGCACGTGGAGTTGGCGATCCGAAGACCACCATGTCTGCCTGCGGACTCGTGGCATGATGTCGAGGACCGCTTGCGTGTGTTGGTCGACCGCCAGGTTCATCAAGGAGGGCATCAGAGCGAAAGATCGTGCTGGGCAGGAGCTCGGCCCGCACAGGATTCGAGCTGTCCTCGCGTTGGCGACTTCCTGGAGGATCCACACCCTCTTGAACCATGGTCTCGTTAAAAGCCGGGCGAGAGCTTGCTTTGGCCCCGAGCCAACGTTCAACCCCCGGTGGCTGATAAACTGACGGCAGAAACCCGTCCAGTCCCCCTTGTCTCCCATTGCCACAGATTCGGTAGCTTTCTTGTCAATCCAGCTGATGGACTCGAGGAGGGAGTAGATGTCGTGGTCGCCCGAGCCCAGCCAGATGAGCACCTCTTCGGCGCCCTTGTAAATGTTTCCCATCTGCTTGACCTGGTGGCCCTTCTCCCGCGGGTCGCCTTGGTTGATGCAGACGGCATCGACCCAGAGGATCACATCTTGGTCCGGACGCCGAATGTATCGCAGGGCCGCGTACAAATTCTGCGTCAAGCCGATTTCATGTCCGTCGACGATGACACGAGGGATACCTGCCTCATGTTTGTGCTGGAGCACTCCCCAGTTGTATGACAGAGCCCTGTATGGAACTCCTCTCTCCTGGTCGGCGAACGCTTCGCAGAGCTGGCAAATGATGTCTTCAGCCCACCATCCCTTACGGATGTGCAAGAGTCGGATGGACGGTTCGTTGAGATCGAGCGGCGAGTACGGGTAGGTGGCCATGGGCACAAAGCCAGCCTGAGGCCGAGAGAGACGGCCGAGAGGTAGTTGAGGGTCCCAAATCAAGTGAAGGAATCAAATCATGCAGGAGTGTTGGCCGGGGAACACTCGCCTCTTATTCACTCTCGTCTCAGCGTCTTCACCCAAGGCGCAGTCGCTGTGAAGACTTAACACGCCACCAATAAAAGCTGCAGCCGTCCACACTACCTTACACAATCGTTCGAGTTAGCCAGCAACACACCTCGGATTCGCCGAGGCTTACGAATTGCAGTCGGCCTGAGCCACACAAGGCTTTCCGGCCTCTCGGCCGGCTCTTTGCCCCCATCTCGAATTGGTACGTGTCGTGTATTCAAAACGGTCTGGAAACACCAGTGGAAGGTTTTGTGCACAACATTTTTGAGGTTCGAGGTTATGCCCTTGGTTCCAAATTCAAGAGTTGAAATGTTAGAAAGAGAATAGAAGATCCAGGAGGCACTCTCATCTCCGCTTACAGTGCAACCCTTGTTTGTTTGTTAGCGTGGGACTCTTGACATTATGCCTGACTCTAAAGTTAGAAAAAGATGGAAAATGAAAGTAATAGAAAAGTCTCTCTCTCTCTCTCTCTTCAAAAAACTCTCTCTCTCTCTAAAAAATAAAAATAAAAGAAGGATATCGTTCTGACGATTAACCTTGAGCGAGACCACCTTCTCCCAAAGTCACAAACCAGGGGGGACTGTATCAGTGATGTCATGTGCTTTGGCCGCCTGAGTGGGGCCCAGAACACCCCAAAATTTGAGCCAAGCCCGATCGCGACACCTTGATGGCGACGCGACTAGGACCTCAGTTCGAAAGCAAGCTCTGCCATCCCCTATAACCACCCACCACATCGCCCACCATGCCCTCAGACAAAGCAGCCTACCTAGCAGCGCACTACCTCACGGCCGACAGCAAACCCTCCTCGTCGTCCACCAAAAAGCGCAAGCGCAAGCAACCCCCCTCCTCCTCCGGCCTCCTCATAACCGACGACGACGAAACAGGCTGGGGGGCCAGCAGCGCCCCCAAAAACGACGCCGAAAACGATGACGCCCCCCTCACAATAGCCGGCACAACCACCGACTTCCGGCGCACAAAAAAGTCCGGCTGGAAACCCCTCGGCGGCGGCGCCCCCCCATCCACAAAAGACGATGCCGCCTCCTCCGCAGCAGCAGCAGCCGACGCAATCATCGCCTCAGCAGCCGCCGAATCCGCGGCGGCAGCCGCAGCCGAAGCAGCAGAGGACCTCCAACCCGACGACACCCCGCAAATGTCCAACGGCACCCTGGCCGGCCTGCAATCCGCCGCCTCCCTCACCGCCCAGCTCCGCAGGCGCCAGCAACTCGAAGCCGCCGAGCTCGCCGAGCTCCAAGCCGCGCGAGCCAACCCAACCTCAAATCCAGAAGGAGGCGAAGAAGAAATAATCCTCCGCGACGCCACCGGCCGACGCGTCGACGCCTCCCTCCGGCGCGCCGAAGCGCGCCGCCAAGCAGCCGAGGCCGAGCGCGCGGCGAAAGCGAAAGTCGACCTGCTGCGGGGCGAGGTTCAGACGGCGCAGGCGCAGGCGCGCCGGTCGCAGCTCGAAGACGCGGCGCTGATGCCGCTCGCGCGAAACAAAGACGACGTGGAGATGAACGAGGAACTCAAACAGGCGGAGCGGTGGAACGATCCGATGGCGGAGTTTTTGGCTTCTTCTGCCCCACGAGGCAAAGGGGGGAAGAAAACGGCGGGGAGGAGGCCGGTGTACAAGGGGGGTGCGCCGCCGAATCGGTATGGGATACGGCCTGGGTATCGGTGGGACGGGGTCGATCGGGGGAATGGGTTCGAGGCGGAGAGGTTTAAGGCGTTGAATCGGCGGGAGAGGGATAAGGGGTTGGAGTATGCTTGGCAGATGGATGAGTGATGGACGGGGTTGTTCGGGTTGGGGGCAAGGGTTTGGCTGCCGCTATGCGTTTGGCCGTGGTGGCAGCGGGTTCTGGCAGGGTTTGGTTATTATGGACGAGGGAAGCAATGTGATGTCCCATTGAGCGCCATGTCTAGAAAAGATATTGGGGAGCTACTTATCAGCTCTACCCTCGCTCGCGGCTACAAAACGACGTCCCAGGCCGTGTAAACTCGCCGGCCTGGTTTTACATTCCGATTCTCCCTCTCCCGTAACTGAACGCCAATGCCATTCTCAAAAGACCACCTGGTTTTGGCAGGGGCAGAAACCACTGTGTTCCCCGACGTCTATGCCCAGGCGGTTAGACCCATTAAGCCAAGTTAATCAACCTCTAAGAAGCAAACCACCCAGCCTCCGGTTTACCCAGCCGTGCGTGGAGTCATGGTAGCTCTAACCAGTCTTAGGGCGCAAAAGCTTATCCGGCCCATAGACGCCATAGGCTTTGACCATCTGAACCCACTGCGCACTGGTGATAGTGCCCGGCTTGTTAACCCGTCCGTTGAACTTCTTCATAAGATTGGTCAGACTGATGCCCTCGGTCGCATACGGAGCCAAGGCGTCGGCGATTTCCTGGGGCTGGATTATATCCGGCGCCCGTGTGGGAGGCGGTGATCCACTGGGAGTCGCAGTGCCGGTTTTGGGAGCTCGGTTTGCTAGTCACGGGGTTAGCACATCCCGGGGTCAAGACCAGCGGACATGTGGACTTACCGCCCGGGGCAGGGCTACCGGCCCTCGAACCCGAGGGCGTGGCGCCCGGCCGCATTCCCGGCTTGACCTTGAGCTTTTTTTTGAGCTTGGCGCCGGCATCAGAGCCCTCGCCAGCGGTGGCCTCACCGTCACTCATGGCGGCGCCCAACTGCTTCGGCCGCCCAGGGATCGGCGTGCCCCCGCGGCTGGGGACAACAGTTGCCTTGGCAATCTTGAGCTTCTTGCGAACTGTCTCGTTGTCGCTCGACTCGGACATGTTGGGCGAGCCGGCCCGCTTCAGCTTGCCCTTCTTGAGCGCATCGACGGTTCTCTGCTTGCCAGATGGTGTCGTATTGCCCTTCGTGTTCGACCCAGAGGCGCCCTGGTCTTTCTGGCCGGCTTTCTTGCCCTCCTCATCCTCCTTGTCCGACTCCTTGTCTGATTCCTCCTCCTCAGAGGCCTAATTCGTGTTAACGGTGAATATGTGGGCTGGCCTACCACTGCAGCACTTACCGATTCATCAGTAAAGGGGTTGTTTTCTTCAGATCCAGACTCCAGGTCGTCGTAATCCTGTCCATGCTCGAGCTTCTTAAGAGTCTTGACGGTTTGCTTGCCGATCATCTTGCTCCTGAGCTTCTCCAGCTGCTCCTCCCGCTCCTGTTTCTCGACCTTGTCCTCTTCGCCGGCGCCGAATGTGTTGGCCGTCACCTGCTCGCGGCGGATGCGGTCTTTGGACTCCTTGGCATCTTCGTCGTCGTCGGCCTCGAAGCCGGGCGCCTCGTCGTCGTCCTGGAATTCATCGCCCGACATGTCGAGCTCAAAGTCATCCTGCCGCTCGGTCCTGCGGGCCATGCGCGACGTGGCGCTCTCCATCTTGACGCGGGTGGGCCCGCGAAGGAACTGGCGCGTCTCGTTCTTCTCCCGCTCCATCAGCTCCTGGTCCTTCTGCTTCATGACCCACCGCTTGATCTCCTTGACCTCGTACATCATCTTCTCGGCATCGTCCAGCGAGAGGGTATCAAACTTTGGCTTCTCGTCAAACTTGTAGTACCTCTCGAGCGGGATCATCCGGAAGCGGTTGCCATCTATGACAAGCGCGACGTTCAGGTCCGACAGGCTGGCGATGTAGGACCCAACCCATACGCCTGCCTTGCCCTCGGCATCCTCCAGATGCCACGGCCACGTCTCCTCGTAGTGGATCTTGGATTCCTTTTTCTGCGCATCCGAGTTCCTGCCGTAGAAGGCGGTCGGCTTCTCCTTCTTGTTGTTCGGCTTGGGCTTGGGCTCGTTGGCCCTGGCGACGGGCGCGATCTGTGCTTGGTCCAGGGCGCGCTGGGCCTCCTTGTCGGCCTTGAGCTGGCGAGCTCGCTCAAACTCGGCAGCCTCGGCGGGGTCGAGAGGGGCCGACTCCTCCTTCATGGCCATACGATGGGCAGGCGGGAGTCTCGGGTCACGGCGCAGCAAGGTGACGGGGCGCGGGAACTGGTCCTGGTTTGTGATGTCCACTATGGCATCGGCTTTCGCCTTGCTCGAGTCCCCTTTCGCCTTGCTCAAGCGCATGATGTGGTGTCGCAGGCCCTCCAACATGGACCGCTTGGTCATCACCAGGGGAAAGTCCTGGTAGTTGGCTGGGGGCTTCTCAGTCCAGCCCGCGTTCTGTGCACGGAGCTGGGCCAGCTGTCTCATGGTGGGATCGCTCAGGTCATTGAGCACGGGCTTTTCCTCCTCTTCTGGGCCGCCTTTGCCCGGGCCCGCATTCTTGGGCATTGGCCGCGAAAATGCGGGCTGCGGCCTCGGTTTCTTCCTTGCCACCAGGGGGTTGCCAGCGGCGGGCTTGCGCGGGATGAACTGCGGGCGGCCGGGTGGGCGCGGAGGGCCATTGCCCGCGGGAGGGAGCCCGCTCATGGTGGGTAGCGTTTCGACGAAGCCCGCGGTGGGTGACGACGGTGGGAGATTCCGACCGGGAGTGGTCCGGCGTCGAAGGTGGTCGCTCAGGCAAGGCGCGTCATCGAGTCGCGCGGCAAGAACACGGCCGTTGTTAGCCGGGAGAAATAAATGGCAAACGCTTGGAGTGCTCCGCAGAAGAAATACTGGTTGATGGGGGTGCGGTCGCGGCGCAATGTGGGTGACGGAGGGCAGAGGAGATGCAGTCAGTCGAAGAAAGAAGGAGGCTGCCTGGGGTCCCGGTCGCTTTCGGTGACGGCTGGCCAAGACAAAAGGCCCACTGCAAAGCAGCCGAACGCTGCACAGCTGCAGGGCAGTGCGCACAGGCCAGGTACCGGGATAGTAAGTAAGTCAAAGCCTCGGTAACAGCATGCCATCTTTCAATGATTGAAAACCTGAAGCTACCTAGGTATTTATTGGGAAGGTGATATCTATCACATTTGGCCAAAGATCAATTCCATGTTGCACGCAGAGTACCACACTAGTTCAAGTCCATCAATAAGGTACTGACGACACATGCTCGTGACAGCTGGGGAGCATCGGGCCTGTCAATATCGTGTTATCCAGCTCTATCGCACTAAGCCCTACAGCATGTGTTTACTGTACATTGCGGGTGGAGTAGCCCAACCCCAACCCGAATCACATCCATCTCATTCATCTCGACCAGCGGCGTCGCATCTCCCGTTCACATGCAATTGGGGTCTGACTTTCCCGAGCAGATGCGCGCCTTCAAAACTTTGTTTTTATGATCGCTCGTCCCCGGATCAGCAGTGGTTCAGGTTCAAGTTCCAGGTTCCAGGGTCCGGTTTGTGGTGGGTCCTGATTCACCTAAACTCCACCAGAGCACGCTGAAGCAAACCATCGCCGTTTGTTTGGAGTGCAAATCGCCATTGGTGTCCTCCAATCTGTGTGAGCTGCTGCTGCTGCAACTACCCGGAGTCTGCTCCGACCGCGACCGCACAAATACCCTAGCACAGAACGGCAGCCGGATGGCCTCAGGCAGTTACCCTTCACTCCCAATTTTTGTTCGCCCTCCCCTCGTGCACTCGACAAAGACTAGCTAGCACCTGTCTGCGTGCTTGACTTGCCGTGTACCTGACAATCGAACGGCTGAAAAGACAACCTACAGCAGCTTGCTTGCCGCTGTTTCAGAGAGCGGTGCTGGATGTGAATTGCGCCGCTTGCGCGCATCCCAACCGCCCTGGCTTCAACCAAGGCTGCTGGCCGACTGCCCTGGCCAAAGATCGCAGGGCAACGCTCGATTTATCCTCGACAAGGAAAGAAACCGGACTCGGCCGAGTTACTCGTTCCGCCAAAGGCAACAAGAAACACACCTCTGCCGACTCAACGTCGACCGAGGATGGCAGCTCAAGGACAGCCCGGAGGGGGTCCCCTCGAGGACCGACTGCGCAACATGATCCTCACCTCCTCCGAGCGGCCATTGGAGCAGCAGACCCAGGACGCAGGCTCTCGGCCGCCGCGCCAGCAACCTGTCGCCCAGCCGGGACAGGGTAGCCCCCCGAGTCCGCCCTCACTGGATCACACCGCCGATCCAGCTTCGTCACGGCCTTCCCGGAAGCGCCCAAATCAAGCACAGCGTCGCCAGATGTCAGCCCAGCTCTCCATCCCCATCGACACGCGGCCCCAGTTCCCACAGCCCCAGAGGTCATATGCGAGCCCACCAGGCCACCAGGACCAACACCATGGCAGGGGCGGCCACCGCAGGATCCAGCACCCGCACTCGGCCACTTTCCGCCCGCCCAGCCGCGAGAACCCTCAGATGGGCGTGCCGTTCCCCCCCCGGTCCCGGCACCAGCCTTCCCTCTCCTACCACGGACCCATGTCGACGCCCGGTCAGTTTGGCTGGCCGCAGCCTCCGATGCATCACCGGGACCCGATGCTGCCGCATCAGATGCCAGGAATGTCGCCCATGCCTCCCATGCCCTTCGATCGCCCGGCATCGATGCATCGACCACGACACAGCTCCGATCTCAACAGTCCCGGGCGGCAATCGCACCCCCGGTCTGACGATTTCATGGCACAGTCGGAACTGCTCGAGGACCTCTGCAACACCATCGTTGCTGGTGCCGAGATCGAGACTGCCGAAATCATGGAGAAGGAAAAGTTCCGCCTGATGATTGAGCAAGTTGCCCGATCCGCCGTCGCTGAGCATGAGAGGACCCAGAACGGCTTCTCCGACTTCCCTTCCGAGAGTGTGCAGCTCAAGTGCTTCGGTAGCCTCGCCTCCGGCTTTGCCACCAAGGCCTCTGACATGGACCTCGGCATTCTATCCCCGCTGTCCCGCCTCCAGCCTGATGCTCCCGGCTCCCCGATACCCAGACTCATTGAGAAGGCCTTCCTTGACATTGGGCTCGGCGCTAGATTGCTCACACAAACACGCGTCCCCATTATCAAGGTCTGTGAAAAGCCTCCCGAGGCGCTCCGCCTGGAGCTTTTGGCGGAGCGGGCAAAGTGGGAAAGGGGTGCTACTGAGGAGGGTGCCGAAGACGAGGCACACGACAGCCCAGGCCTACATACGGCCGAGGATGTGCCAGCCGTCGCGGAGGCCCAAGCCAAGGAAGAGACTATGGCGCCGGAGGAGAGGCTGCAGCGGTTCAGACAGGGCGAGACATCCAACCTCTCGAGCTACTATACTTCTGCCAAGCGCCTGCTCCGCAAGCTCGGCGGCCGCGACGTCACGCATTCGACCATTGCCGAGTTCGGGATCGAAGATATCAAACTCCTGAACAGCCTTGGTCTAGCAGTTGTCGAAGGACTGGCGGACAAGGTGCTCCGCGACCGGCTGTTGAGATACCACTCGTTCAACCGGTACGACCTCACGTCCCATGGCAATAATCTCCGTACCCTACACGGGGTGTTTACCCAAATCGAGGGCGAGCATATGGCTTTGCTGTGGGAGTCCCGGCCCTTCCTGGAGAAGGACAGGTCCCGGGAAGCCGCTGCCGAGAGCGCTCTGAGGTCTTGGAGAGCAGTTCAGGACAAGCCCGACTACGGCCGGGATCCGCTTGGTTACCAGAAGGAGCTGTACTTGGCCATGGAACAGCTGAAGAAGATAGCTTCCATCCAGGTCCTGCTTTTCTCCCAGGCTCCGAACGAGTCTGCGGCAAGTTACTGCGCCAGAGCCGTAAAGCTGCTACATGAGCTCGGCGGGGGCGACCCGCGCCACCCCAGGACCGCCATAATTCTGCCAACCCTCGTCCAGCATTATATTGGAGGCATCTCGAACCAAGCCATTCGGGATCAAGTCCAGGATTTCCAACAAACCCACCGAGTCACCAATTTGCGGGCCATTGGCCGCAGACATAAGAGTCTACAGCTTGCCCACGATTACGAAGTCTGTCTCGCAAAGGGCCTGTACGCGGACGAGAGCGCAGCCAAAGTTCGGCAGTATGTTGAACTTTTGCGAGCTCCCATAGTCAAGTTGCCCGTGGGCTATTCTCCTGGCATGATCCCCATTCCCCCGGATTCAGCCCCGCTTCTCGCCGAGATGCGCCTGCTCGGCGATCCATCCAGCGCGGCCCCGAACCAGCCGCGGGACCGGTACAACAGCGCCCTCGAGTTTCCCAAGTCGGGCGTCGGCGTGCAGTGCGACATCAACTTTTCCGCCCATCTCGCGGTGCAAAACACCCTCCTCATGCGCTGCTACTCCCACTGCGACCCCCGCGTGCGGCCGCTCGTCCTCTTCGTCAAGCACTGGGCCAAGGTCCGCCATATCAACTCGCCCTACCGCGGCACCCTCGGCAGCTATGGCTACGCCCTCATGATGCTGCACTACCTCGTCAACGTCGCCCAGCCGTTCGTCTGCCCCAACCTGCAGCAGCTCGCCCGGCCAGCCGACCCGAACCTCAGCCCGCAGCAGGTCGAGGAGACGGTCAGCTGCAAGGGCCGGAACATCCAGTTCTGGCGCGACGAGGCCGAGATCACACGCCTCGCGCGCGACAACGCCCTGACGCAGAACCGCGAGTCCGTCGGCGAGCTCCTCCGCGGCTTCTTCGAGTACTACGCCAAGGGCGGCCAGGCCATGTTCGGCCTGCCCTGCCGCAGCTTCGACTGGGGCCGCGACGTGCTCAGCCTGCGCACCCACGGCGGCCTGCTCTCCAAGCAGGCCAAGGGCTGGACCGGCGCCAAGACGGTTGTCGAGGTGCAGTCGGCTGCTGCTGCCCCTCCGCCGCCTAGCGCAGCTCCCGACCCGACCAACACTCCTTCGGCAGGTGAACCTACCCCCACCCCCGAACAAGGCAGCCAAACCCAAACCCAAACCCAACCCGGCCAGACCCCCACGCAGAATCCACCCGCCGCCGCCGCCGCCTCCGCCGCCCAGACCAAAGAGATCCGCCACCGCTACCTCTTCGCCATCGAAGACCCCTTCGAGCTGGACCACAACGTCGCGCGCACCGTCACCCACACGGGCATTGTCAACATCCGCGATGAGTTTCGCCGCGCGTGGCGCATCATCAAGAATACTACTGCTGCTACTGCTGCTGCTGCTGCTGCTGCTGCTACTACTGGTGGAGGGCAGAGTGGGAAGCAGGGTGGTGGTTCGAAACAGGAGGATCTGCTCGAGGATGTGGGGAATGCGGAGGAGGCGAGGGAGAGGGAGGCGTTTGTGAGGTTGTTGGATGAGTTGCATGGGGTTCCTGGCGGTGGGCTGCAGCAGGAGCAGGAGGGGGGTGAGGGGGTTGTTGAGGGTGGTGGTGGGGAGTAATGTAATGGATGATGGGCGGGGTGGGATGGGTTGCTTGTAAGATGTAGATGTAGGATTAGAAACGTGTTGCGTGTGTTGTTGCCCTTGCTTGTAAGGGATCGTGTGTACATAGAAGTTGTTGGTACCAAAAACGTGTACGAGTATGATATTCCGCCTTGCAGCTCAGGGCGAATATGAACTCGTTGTCTGCAGCCAAGAGCCGGTATTCTTGCATCCTCTTGACCCGCCGTGCCTGTCATCTAACAGCCAGGCGGATGGTGACCTGTACCTTACTCCTTCGCGCGGCGTTCTGCTTGGGCTAAGCTGTAACACAGCATCTCCCCATGCAGATTAGCTATCTGCAACTCTACAATTCAAGTCCAGTGTGCAGAAAGTTGAAACGACTGGGCAGATCGATCACCCTCCCTCGTCTATCAGACGACTCGGAGAGCCACAGGGATGGGGGATATAATACAAACACCAAGGCAACACACAAACCAACCTTGACTACTCTCAAAGTGATACTCACTAACTAGTATTTTGTCGTGGATAAAGAATATATTGTTTCTGTCCTCCAAGCCGGACGAAGAAGGGAGAGGGGGAGAAGGAAGGTTGGACAAACAAAACAAAAGAAGAAAAAAGAAAAAAATAGCAGCTACCTCCAAGAATCGAACAAAAAGATGGGTTGTGGCCACTCAGCGAGGGCGACAGTACTTCGTCAAGCCGACGGCGATTAGCTATTCGCACAACCCGACCACTGCGCCATGAGACAGGTCTGGGGGCACACGGTGTGGTTGGGGAGTGCGAGTTGCGAGGGTGCTTGTATACCCTCGTACTACTACCACCACTGCCCCCCGCCTTTCCGCACTGCGAGTTCTGGCATGTCGAAATTCGTGGTTGGTGTAAGAGAGGGGGTTTTCCAGCGCTGACTTTCCAGGAGATGTGAGTTGAGTGGCCTTGTGTTCTCTGTTACAAGGTGCCTCGAGCAGTCTCCGGGGCGTATCTTCCCCCTTGTCGTTGGGTTTCCCCTTTTTTCTGTCTATTTCATCATGTTTTATCTTGGCCTTCTAGCCTTTTTCTTTGCTCTGGTTTTCTCCCCCTCACTGATACACAGACAGGAGACGGGTGACGAGGCCCCGACGATCTTAGGGTACCTAGGATGGGTCAACAACCAAGTTCAAGCAGCGGTCCAGAGTAAACAAACACGGGTGATGGACTACTGAGTAGTTGCTTGAGTTGCTTGACAACTCAAGGCAAGACATGCCCGGCTGGCCTAGCCAAGTTCAAGCCACAGGCCGGAATAAAATTAAACTTGAATGGGTATCATATAGGCTACACTTACAACAGACACCTGGACGGATACTAGCCATGACTTTGACCACGGCAACGTCCCCTCCACCAGCCCCCTCCTCACGTTTCCACTCTCACCATCATCAGCCCATCCCCTCATCCCCTCCCCATCACACCATTATTTAGGTTACTCCCCACCCCCCTCCCTCACACCACCATCACCACCACCAACACTCCCCCCCACTTTCCCCCCCAACCGCCCAACCTCCCCAACCAACCTCTCCCTCTCCCGCCCCAGCTCCTCAATCCGCCGGTCCCTCACCCTCACCTCCTGCAGCAGCAGGGCATTCGCGGCCGTCAGGTCCCCGACAATGCCCGACAGCCGCTCGATACTCCGCGCCATGGCCTCGGCCGTGGCGGCGGGGACGGCGTAGTCTACTCCTCCTACTGCTCCTACTCCTGCTGCGGATACTACTGTTCCTGCTCCTGCTCCTGTGTGCGGAGTGCCCGGTGGTGGTGGTGCTGACGTGTGAGGGACGGGGTTCTCTGGGGCTGGGGATGGGGTGGGCGGGAGTATAGGAGGGGGTGCGGTCGGGGTGAAGCGGTGGATTGAGAAGGGCGGTTGGGTTGCCGGTGGGGGAGCTTGTTGGGGGGGAGGGTGATGGTATTCTGGGTGGATGGGGGTTCGTGGTTGCGGCTGTGACTGTTGCTGTTGCTGCTGCTGGCTCTGCTGCGCCTGGAGTTGCCGTAGATGTTCCTGCGCCTGCTGCTGCATCTGCTGTTCTAGCTGCCACTTCTCGGAGCGCGCGGCGCGCTCGGCGTCGGCGTGCGCCTGCCTCTGCTCCGCGGCCGCGCGCGAGATCTCGTCGGCCCCCGGGATGCGCAGCGTCCCGGCGTACATGTGCCGCACGAGCGTCAGCTTCCCCGCGAACATCTCGTTGCTCTTGCAGGGCCCCTCGTCGATGTGCGTGACCAGGTCGCGGCGGGTCGGGAGGTAGGTCCAGCAGAAGGAGCAGATGGCCGGGCTCTCGTGCTCGCGCTGGCCGAGCACGGCGAACAGGCCGCTGATGTCGCCGCAAGCGTGGCACGACGAGCTCGAGTTGTAGGTGAAGGGCCAGTTGGTCGGGCAGAGCGTGAGGTACTTGGGCGCTTTCCGCTTTCCGCCCTCCTGTCGGCCTTGGTCGCCGCGGATGAGCCCGTGCTTGTCTCGGAAGTGTTTCCTGAGTCTTATTAGCACCTACAACGCCCGCCATGATGGGAGAGCAAAAAACGCACATGAGATACTGATTCCCTCCCGCCCTCGTCACGCACGAGTCAAAAAAGCAGTCGTTCTCGCCCTTGTCGTCAAGGTCCGCCAACGGAGACTTGAAGAACGGCACCTTGTCATCGCCCGGCACTGCTGGCACCTGTTCTTGCATATACCCTTGGCCATTCCCATTTCCGTTCACGTGGTGTTGTTGAGCGACATTTTCTTGAACTTGATGTCCCCTTCCACTCTGGTTTCCGATATCGAGCTGCGGATTCTCGATTCTCCTCCGCTTAAGAGACGGCTGTTCCGCATCGCCATCATCATCGTCCTCTTGCATCTCATCAACGACTTCGTCGACGTCGCCCTCCAGACCTCCTTCCTCTGATGGAGATCGAGAAGTTGGAGATTCGCCCTCCTCAGTGGCGTCACCGAGCTGTTCCACCTCGATTCCAGCCCACGGCATTTTGTAGTCGATGTTGGGGTTGTGACTTGTAAGAAGGGTTGCAAGAAGGGTAGCAACAGCGAGGGAAGAAAAAGAGGAGTCGACGCAGTTTCTGTGGGGTGTATTGCGGAAAGAAAATTGGGTCCGTGAACCCGGGCTCGATGATTGGCAGACGGGCTTGGTCCCCGTGATGGCGGTTGTGGTCATCAGAACGCAGGCCTTTTCACAATGGCAAGGGTGAGCAATTGTGGCACAGCATTTATTTGAATTGGATTCTCGAGACTCGACAGAGGTGCTTGAATGGCACCAAACCGCCACTCCCTACAAGTATCACAGCACGATGGGATGTACCGAGGAGTTCTCTTGCCCCTTGCCCACCAACCTTGCGGAAGCAACTCCAAAGAGTCGGACAAAGGGCCTTCTGTCTCGGACAGTCCCGAAGGACAAGTAATCTGCCAACGTTCCGTTAAGAGACATGCCCTGGGTTGGACAATGCTCCTGCTGTCGTAAGTGACAGCATCGTTGGGGGTGAAGGGAAGCATGCAATGCGCTCTGCTGAGGGCAGAGTTCGCTGCAGGGGGGAGTCACGGGCGAGTGGGCTGCCCGTCCTGACTGTATATCGTCAATTCGGTACCTGACTGCTCATGCCGTCTATCATGCTGTCCTGTGTCCCGTGCCCTGTGCAAAGTCAAAGAGGAGCGCCGTCCATACCACCCAACGCCAACGCTTGTAGCCAGACCGCCCAAATACCCGAAAAGCAAAAGAGCCTCCGTGTGGCGACTGAGAGCCAGGTAAAAACACTGAAACAAAATGAGAGATAGCCTGCCATACTTAATCCATGAGGTGCTGGAACAGCGGCGACATCGACTCGCCGTAGTGGTTCCGCCGTATCGCCTCGGCTAAGAGGAACGACAGGTCGAGAACCACCAGCTTGCTCGCGTTGCGTGCCTTGTGCTCCGGGATCGGGTAGCTGTTGGTCACGACGATGGTGTCGATGCAGTCGCACGCCTGCATCTGCTCCAGGCAGTCTCCGCCAAAGACGCCGTGGGTGGCAATGCAGTAAACCTTGCTGGCACGGCCGCGCTTAACCACCGTCTCTGCAGCCGCGATCCACGATCCAGGCTTGTCGATCATGTCATCGACGATGAAGACTGCCCGGCCCTTGACGTCGCCCACTAGCGTTATCGTGCGCTCGACCTTGGGGTCCTTCAGGATGTCGTCCTCTTCATCCGAGCTTGCCCCGACGTCCCCAGAGCCGCCCAGGGCGTGGGGCTGCGGCGCAAAGAAAGAAGACGCATGCGACAGTGTCATGGGATCGTCCTCTGGCACGTTCGTATCGGCCACCGACGCCGCCGGCGAAGGGAAATCGTCAGGGACAATGTGGCCCTGCACCAGCCGGCCGTGCGTCACCTCGTGGGCGCGCTGGTCGTTGTACTCCAGCCCGTCTGCCTCGGCCTCTTCGTCCAGCTCATCTATGACGGACGACTGGGACAGCGTGGTCTGCGAGCGTCTCGGCGGCGACTTGCGGTTGGCCGGATTCCGTGAATGCGTGCCATTAGCACGCATCCGCGGCGATCCTTGAGCATCCGCGGCGGTGCGGGAATCTTGCGATCGTCCGCTGTCTGTAGCGGGGGTCCCATTCTCAGGCTCTGACGAGTTGTTACGCACCTGATTGCTGATGGGGTCGAGCACCGGCTGCCGCTCGATCCCGTCGAGTGGGTACGAAATCATGCTGCCCGCCATGCTCGGGCCTGGGCCCCTCTTCTTGTCTGTCGTCACCATGCCGAAGTTGAGCTTAAGAGCGTCAGCCAGCGAGGTAACCCGCTTGGTGCCGCCCGCGTTCTTGGACACCACCACCGCCTCCTGCCATCTAGGCACGTTGCGCCGAATCCAGCGGGCGATCAGCGGCTCCGCGTGCAGGTTGTCCACCGGGCAGCGGAAGAAGCCCTGCATCTGAGAAGCGTGGAGATCGACCGTGACGACGTGCTTCACGCCCGCGACCCCGAGAAGGTTGGCTAGCATCCTCGCCGTGATTGCTCCTCTATGAGACTTCTTCTTGGATTGGCGGCTGTAGGGGAAGTACGGCAGCACAGCTGAAGCCACGGTCAATCTCTGAAGCAATCTCGGAAGCCGCCAGCGACGTGCGGCAATAGCGTGACGACATACCGGTGATCTTGTTTGCCGAGCCGCCCTTGCAGGCCGAGATCATGATGAGCAGCTCCATGATGGTGTCGTTGATCTTGGGGCTGCCCGACTGCACGACAAACACGTCCTTCTCCCGGACGCTGGTGAGGATGCGGACGCTCGTCTCGCCATTGGAGAATTGCGTGAGCTCGGCATCAGCCCGCGCCATGCCCAGGTTCTGGCATATCTTGTCTGTGATGTCGGGGCAGGAGCTGCCCGCAAAAATCAAGGTGCCGCGCATCGTGTCGGGTGGTGCTCGGCTGAGGTTGGGAGAGGAAAAATTGGGAAATTTTCGGTTTCCCCTCGATAAAAAGCGGGTGGCAGAGTGGGCCGACCAGAATTTGAATTCGGAAGGACCCGCGCCACTGCCAGAGATGTGGGGTTTGGTGCAAGCGGTCTCTGGGGAAAGGCGTGGCTCAATTGTTTGTTGTGTATGGATGCAATTGATGGACGGAAGTTTGGGAAGAAGAATTGGAAGTTTGCATTGGAAATTCGGGAATGGCGGTAAAGAAAAGAAGAGGTCCGGTCTGGGGAACTTCGTTCTTGCTGCAGCACCCGTCGGTGTGGCAGGTGCCAGGCGCATTGATAAGCGGAGGGCTAACCTTATCTGCGCGACATAGAATTGGCGAGTCATGTCATGGTAACGCTTCTGGTACAAGAGATGGAATTACGGTAACTGTATTGGAACACGATACTTACATACTTGGGATGCCTAAAATAGCTACCTACCTAGCTTCCGTTGGTTCTGGAGCGATTCATCAAGCAGGCAACTGCCCGAACTAACTTTGACCACCATGTAACAACAGCTTTCTATCTATCTCACATACCTTCAAGTTCGGCGCTTCCCAGAGCCAGACCTAACCGACATGCCCCTCTTCACCAAGCAGCCGACTGGCCTGCACGCGCTCTTGCACCGACCACGACCCGGTCTCTGGGACCAGTTCCTCGCCCAGCCGTGCATCTTCCTCGCGCGCACGCTCTACACCTGGCGGCGAGCCATTCCCGCCCGGCCGCTCGTGGACCCGGTCTCGGTGGTCTGCATCTCGGACACCCACAACAGCCAGCCGGCGCTGCCAGACGGAGACGTGCTCATCCACGCCGGCGACCTGACGCAGTCGGGTTCGCTGCGGGAACTGCAGGCCACATTAGACTGGCTGCGCGCCCAGCCGCACCCCGTCAAGATCGTCGTGGCCGGCAACCACGATCTGCTGCTGGACGCGGGCTGCGACGGCCAAAGAGGTACCGCCAACGAGAACGCGGCTTTGGAGCGGAAGGCGATCGACTGGGGCGATATCATCTACTTGGAGAACGCCGAGACGACGGTCACCTGTGCCAATGGCCGCCAGCTTCGCGTTTACGGCAGTCCTTACTCGGCCCGCCATGGGAACTGGGCGTTCCAGTATCCCCGCGGCGAGGATGTCTGGGCAGGGACGGTGCCGAGCGGCATCGACGTGTTGGTCACTCACGGTCCTCCGCGGGCGCATCTCGACTTGCTGCGGCTAGGCTGCGATCACCTGTTGCGAGAGCTATGGCGGGTCCGCCCGAGGCTGCATGTTTTTGGGCATGTTCACGAGGGCGCGGGTACCGAGTGGCTGCAGTTCGACGGGTTGCAACACGCCTTTGAACGCACTGTCCTTTTTGGCGGCGGAGTCTGGAATCTCATGCGAACCGTGGAGGCGTTTGTGCGAGGGCTTTTCCGGCCGCCGACGGAGGAGAAGTGCTTGCTTGTCAATCCGGCAGTCGTCGGTGGGCTCAGGGACAATGAGCGACGGCGACCGGTTAAGGTGGTGATATAGGGTACTAATTTTACGTGAAGAGTGGCGCGATTACGCCGCCCGCGAGAGCCAGCAAGGGTTTCCATTCCTACACAAACAATACATGAGGCTCCTCGGCAACAATGTTCATCTCCAAAAACCGCTTGCCTCTAGTCCACTCCTCCGGCTCCTTGCCGTCCTTGTCCGGTATTATCAACGGCTGCGGCAGTGGTGGCACTTGGGCTACCCAACTCGGCTCTTTCTCGAGCACTACCCCACGGCTCCGCAGTTCAGCCTCTGCCGCATCGCCAGCAACAATTGCCGGACTGCCCCGTGGCAGACCGCGCTCAATCAAGCGGTTGAAAGCCGTCACCAGGTAGTACGGCAAGACGGCGAGGATGGCATACCGCTCCGGGTCCGGGTCCGCCGGGTCGGGAATCGCCGAAACGGCCCACGACGGCTGGTTAAAGAAGTATTCGATCTCGGTCCGCAGGCCGATGATGTAGCCGGCGACCAAGTACTCGTACATGCGGTACAGAGATGCCGTGGGCGTGGTGCCTTCGCACTGAGCTCGCTGGCCTATGCGTTCTTCTCGGTGGGCCAGGAGCCATGCCACTGTTGGAGGTATTTGGGGTGCCTGCCCGGTAGTTGCGGCTTGCCATTTTTGCCGGAAGCGCTCGAGCATGGAGCGAGGGAAGGTGGGCATTGTGTTGTGACGGTGGAGTTACTGAGGGTCGATGGGGTTGAAACCACGGCGATGGCGCAGTGATTCAGGCGGCGACGAAGTCGGGATCCTTGAGGTTGAAGTAGAATCGCCCAACGGGCGGGCCGCCCGCTATAAGGGGTGTCACGCCTGCGGTGCTACTTTCTAGCCCGACACTAGCGAGTGCTGTGCCTCCATCAAAATCTTTCCACCTCCGATCGTGGTCTCCGCCTGTGCCTCACTCAGGATGTCCCAGTCTCCGCTTCCATCGCGATATCCGGCCCATTCTCCACCAGATCTTAGGCTTCTGCTCCCATCAGGATCTCACCAGGCATCCTCTTGGCCCTGGAACGCAGACGAACATCGGCCGGGCCTGAAAGCACTGGGGCGGTTGCCCAGCATGAAACCCGAGTACGTGGGCCCGTCGATGGCGCGGGCTTCACAACTACCCAAAATAGGTTCCGTTGTGGAGAGAAAGTGGTGGCACAGGCAACACATCTGGCCGTTGTGGAGGAAATCAGTGTCGCAGGTAACCCAACTGGCCGTGATGGAAGGCCCAGTCTCGGAGCGATGCCTAGGTACCAAGAAGGCGACCGACTGTGGTATCCGGGCCCATGGTTGTATAAGAAGCCCATCGTCGACAGGAAGGTGTCCGGTTGATATAGACATCAACACATACTACTCTCTCACAACCGGCGCTTGCAGTCCCCTTTTCACAAACTCCACCGTCCAAAGCTTCTTCCCACACACGCCAAAACTCCTGTCAAGATGGGCCAGTGCTTTTCCAGCAACAAGAGCAACGCCGCGACTCTCCTCGAGCTCGCGCCGAGGAAGGCTACGGGTGGTCATGCTGCCCCCATGCCGAACCTCAACAGCGCCACCCTCACGGCGGGCCTGACGACTGTCGGCGACTATCTCGTGTCGAAGAAGAAGAGCGTAACGGTGGTTGCCGTCGGCGGCGCCGTCAACACCATCTTCCTCAAGAGCCGCGACTCGACGCAGGACGTCGACTTCTACAACAGCAGGCTGACGGCCGCCGACTTTGAGCACCTCGTCAACGGCGCCAAGGCCGCGGGCAAGAAGAACCCTCTGCTCGCCAGCGGGTGGCTGAACAACCACACCGTCTTCTTCATCCCGCAGGGCCAGCGTGACACCCTGACAGACCAGGCCTTCGTCCAGAACGAACTCATCTTCAACCACCCGGGCCTGAAGGTGCTGGCGGCGCCCTGGCAGTACGCCTTCTGCTGCAAGGTGGACCGCCTCTCGGGCGGCGGCATCAACGCCGCGCGGTCCTACGACCTCAGCGACGCCGTGGTGTACCTGCACCGCTACCTGGCAAGGCAGAAGAAGGCGGGCGTGACGCTCGCGACCGTGCAGGGGTGGTTCACCGAGTACACGATGACCTGGAAGCCCGCATATGCCGCGGTGATTAAGAATGTTAACGCCGCTTATATGGCCAAGTACAAGGTGGCTAAGGCCCCCATTGTTTGAAAGGCATATGGGTGGTTGACGCTGAACGGTTGCGGACCGAGGACGGAGGGTTTTGTGGAGTCAGTTTAGCTTACCGCAGGCGGCGAAGCAGAGTAGGGCGGTATAACATACGCTGCGTGTAACGGAGTTACACATACTGTAATTATTACACCCTTAAAGTCCGCGTTCCAGTATTTCGAGTGCTGCAACCCGCGATTGAAGACCTTCCAACTTTTAACCTTGAACTGGTGGGATTTCCTCACCCAACATCTACTGGTTTTGGCTTTCGGCGCTGAATCACCCCGGCCTCTAGTCAGGCCACCCTCCTCTTTTTTTCGTCGTTATTAGTTACCCTCGTCCCGTACGTTTGCCCGCACAATGGGCATCCCCCAGCTCCGGCGGCACTTGGAGCCCTACGCCGAGAGGGCCGCCCTGGAACCGGGGACTGCGGTCCTGGACGGGCCAGCACTTGCATACCATGTCCTTGGCCTCTGCTCGAGGACAGCCCGCAAGACCAGCCCCTTCGAGCAGCCGTCGTACGAGCTGTTGGGCCGAACCGCCATCGCCTGGTTGAAGCAGATCCAGGCCTGTGGGTTTTCAGTGTACAGACAAGCCCCTTGCTCATCAGTACCGTCTCAGGCTAACAGCTTCTCAAAGCTCGGCCATCTATTTCGACAGCTATCTGCCGGGTTCAAAGCGTCCTGAACGGGTCCAGCGGCTCCTCAAATCGTCACGAGATTTGATCAAGTACCACTCGGCATTTCTGGGGGGAGTACCGCGGGCCAGTCCTCACCATGCAGGCGACACCAATGTTGACTTGTTTCCCAATGCATGGCCCACGGAAAAGAAAGCAAAGCCACCAGCACCGCCCTTTCTCGTCCCTGCCGTCATCGATGCGTTGAGAGACTCGCCAGAATTCGGACCACTCGTGAAGCTGGTTCCCGGAGAAGCAGACGGTTTCTGCGCTCAACATGTTCGGCAACACGCCGGGACGGTCCTGACCTCTGACTCTGACCTGTTGGTGTATGATTTGGGCGAAGCCGGCGGCGTCGTCTTCCTTGCAGACATCGATGCCGATATGGAAACGCAAAGGCTCATCGCTCCGCAGTACCGGCCTGCCGATCTCTGCAAACGCTTGTCGATCAAGCCAGACACTGGACTGCAGTACCTCGCGTTCGAGATCAGCAGAGACCCTCATCTGACATTGGAGCAGGCAGTTGAGAAATCCAAGACGGGCGAGGCAGCCTCGGCATCTCCAGGGGAATATGCCGAATTCATCGACCTGTACCTCTCACCAGAGGTGGCGTCGAAATTCGAACCCGACCAAGTTCCGGCTCTTGACCCACGGGTATCTGAGATTGTCCTTCGATCGCTCCGGACCTCAGGCACTGTCACAGTCATCTCAGAAAACGACCCCGGGCCTCAAGAGTACAATGATTCTGCACTGGAGATGTATTTGCCTTTCCTCCTCGACTACCCCTCCCGGACAAGCGCGTGGGAAGCAAGCAAGCCCACGAGACAGCTGGCATATGCCGTCTTGCAGCTCCTTCGTGGCAGCAATATACCCTCAGTAGCCGAGACGAGGAGGCTGCAGTCCATATCTTCGGGCCTGCAAATTGAGGTCCCAGGCCCAACTGAAACTGACGGTCTCGGTGCTTCACTGCTAGCGCTCTTGTCTAATATCGAGGGCGGCGTGGGCGAATTCGAGCTTGTCTGGGTAATGCTGGCGATTTATCAGGACATCGTCATGGCTATAGACCGCGCGAGAGGCTATCCTCTCAGCCTCGAGGTGCTTCGCCAGGAAGCCAGGGGAAAACTGGACGCATCCTCATGGGATTTTCTCCACCTGCTGGCGCAGACCCAGGCAACCTACTACTCTCTCAGGATGCTCCGTCAGATACTCGAGTTCTCGGCACAGCACACCGGGGCGCTGTCGGCAACACTATCGGAGCTCGTGCAGTTCCTGTCTCGGCTCCCGTCATTGCCGGATTTCCCCTCGCCAACGACTTTCGCGAAGACAATATCGTCGGTGAGAGAGGAAGGGGGTCTCTCGTGCCTGGAGAGTCTCTGTGCAGACTATGAGGATGCCATACCGCTCATAAAGTCGGCCCGGCAGCCACAAAACAGCAAGAAGTCGAAGAAAAGGAAATTCATAGCGTCGAATGAAGCGAACCCCAAGACCCGTTCCAGCAACCCTTTCGACATGCTGGCTCGGGCGGGGGAGTAGAGACTAGGTAGCGCTGGCTGGCTTCTGGCAGTTGCATGAATGAGTGCCAAGGCAAAGCAGCCTCATCTCGTGCAAGCTTCATTAGCATCTCCTACTCCGCTGCTTCACCTATGTTGCCTGTTGTTGACAGCCCCTGAGCCATCGCCCAGCAACGAGAAGTGGGTTAGGGTTCTAGCAGGCACCTCTTATCGTTATCAACCTAAAATACCCCTCCAAAATTTTGACTGCCCCGCGCTCCCGGCGTGTCAGTCGGACCACCTTCGGAGCACCGCATTGCCGTCCGATCTCACCGTCCACACTACCTTACCCAAGGTGCAATTTTCCCACTCTCACAACCAGCCAACACCAAAACAAACCAACAATAACCCCAACAGACCACATCCCAACACCACCCACCCACCGGCAAAATGACGGCCCCCTCAGACGACACCACCCCCACCACAACAACCCTCTCAACAATCACCGCCCTCCGCACCTCCCTCACAACCGAAACCACCCCGCTCCCGGTGCGCTTCCGCGCCCTCTTCTCGCTCAAGCATCTCGCAGCCTCCAACCCGCCCACATCCGCAGAATCCCTGGCGGCCATCGACGCCATCGCGGCGGGCTTCGCGTCCCCCTCGGCCCTGCTCAAGCACGAGCTGGCCTACTGCCTGGGGCAGACGGCCAACGGCGCGGCGATCCCGCACCTGACGGCCGTGCTGGAGGATGTGGGCGAGGACGCCATGTGCCGGCACGAGGCGGCTGAGGCGCTGGGCGCGCTGGGGGATGAGCGCAGCTTGGAGGTGCTGAAGCGGTTTCGGGATCGGGAGGGGGAGGAGGTGGTTGTTACTGAGACGTGCGAGATCGCGGTGGAGAGGATCGAGTGGGAGAATGGGGAGGGGAGGAAGGCGGAGAGGTTGAGGGCCAGGTATGTTCTTTCTTTTTCTTTTGTCAAGGTGGTTGGTTGCTGACTACGGCTAATCTATCTAGTGACTTTTCCTCGGTCGATCCCGCGCCACCGATGGCCCAGGGCCAGGAGGAGCAGACGGTGGAGGAGCTTGGCAACGCCCTCATGGATACGAGCGTGCCGCTGTTCAAGAGATACCGCGCCATGTTTGCGCTGCGCGACTTGGCGTCGCCGCCCGACCTGCCCACGGCCGTCCCGGCTGTTCTGGCCCTGGCCAAGGGGCTCGCCGACTCCTCCGCCCTCTTCCGCCACGAGATTGCCTTCGTCTTTGGTCAACTAGCACACCCGGCGTCTATCCCCGCGCTGACCGCGGCCCTGAGCAACACCGAGGAGGCGAGCATGGTCCGGCACGAGGCAGCCGAGGCGCTTGGCAGCCTTGGAGACGAGGAGGGCGTCGAGGAGACGCTGAAGAAGTTCCTGCACGACAAGGAGGCGGTCGTCCGCGAGAGCGTCATCGTGGCGCTGGATATGGCCGAGTACGAGAAGAGCAACGAGGCCGAGTATGCGCTGATTCCGGAGGTCAAGGGGACTGCTTAAACTGGGTTGGTTTTTGGCGTTTGGGTCTTTCAAAAGGGTATTAGACCGTCCTGGCAGCACAGGAGCTCGGTATAGATCGCTGGGATCTGGATCCGGAAATCGTTTTCATCGTATGGCCCTGGGCCTTAGTTGTTCATAGACCACCTGGAACCCAAGTTAGCAGACGGCCAGAGAGGCAGTCCCGATATTCTGACCTTTCACCGCAATCGCAGTTGTAAATAATGGTTGAGCCTTCATCAGCACTTCTCTGCTGCACCTCGGAGTAGCGCACGCCGGTCTTTCCACACTTCGGGCACTCGGTGTTGGCGTCGATGCGCTCCGTTTGCACCTTGTGCCTTTCAACGGTCTGAACAATCGAGAGTTTCTGCCGGAGCGCCGAGGGAAAGTCGGAGGGTTTGGTTCTCGTGGTCACTGTCCTCCAGGGTTGGTCTGCGAAAGTCAGCACCTGTCGTCAGTTACCATCAAAGCCCAAGACCAACCTCTGTTTTCCGCTCCGCAGCAGTCGCAATGAAGAATGTTCTTCTCGCTGCCCTTGGACGCAGGCAGGAGGTTGCCGCAGTCTGTGCAGAAAATCAAGGAACCAATTGCGGCCATTTTGTCGTCGTCGTCACTGCGAGAGTCTCGATCAGAGAAATTCGTTGCTGGAATGCCAACCAGATCGACCGGATTTCTTCAGCGCATCCAGAAAATTTAGCGGGGCCTGCAACCATGGGAGAACAGCGGATCCCACCCCGGACGGCAAAGCACGGGCCATGGTTACCAAAACCCTGCGAGGCACATGCTGCCGAAAACGGATTGGCTTCTTGGCAGCCCGCTTGGCAGTGCAAGGCTGCCTGCTGTGTGGACCCCGGTTGGGATCAAGTTCAACAACTCGTTCGGACATTTCAACGACAGACACGCCAGACGCGGACATCAAAGGCTGCTGTGTGCCCGACAACGCAGGGCAAAGGGAGTCATCGGGGCAAAGGATTGCCGCATGGGAACAACACCATCCAGCACCTAGCTACCACCACCGAGCGCCAAACGGGAAGACCAGTGGTTGAGCTGAGGGCGACGTCCAGCGACTCCAACCATGTCCCGGCGTCGACCGTAATTTTTCATTCCCACAATGGCAGACCCGAGGCCAGACATTTACAATGGCCATCCTCACGGCATGCCGACCCCCGCCCCCCAAGGCGGGCAGCCGCCGCCCGCAATGGCCTTCACCCGACCCTTCACTCTCTACGAGGCCCTGCCGTACACGCCCTTCTCTTCGATCGCGCCGTTCGACTCGGGTAGGCTTCCGCAACCTCGCGCTTGCAATGTTCCAATATCTCAGAGGATATTATTCGACGTCTAACTTATTCATTCTTATTTTACAGGCGTTCTTCCATCGCCATCAATAGGCTCCGCTTCCCCAGCACCCCCAGTCACCGACCTCGTACCGGCCCACGACTTCGCAACATTAAATCAAGAGGCTGCGGCTCAGAACCCTCCCTCACGGCGTTTTCAGCAAGCTGTCAGCCAAGTCCAACATTTATTAGAGCGCGGAAATATTCCCGAATTGTATGTTTTATTTCGAGACGGGGAGGAGTTCTGCTAACAACTTGAAGCAAGTTCAAGACAGGCCCGAAGGCCCTCCCGAGCTCCTCCGACACTCCAAAGCCTCCCTCGCTTGCCGCTACCCTTACACCCTTCTCCAAGATGGTTCACGACCAGACCGCGATACCCTTCCGGTATCCGACGCCCGATACTCCGACATCTCTTGCGGTAGACGGTCCAGCAAATGTGGTGAGGACTCCGGTCCCGGCGAAACAGAGCCTCTCTGTATCACAGAAGCCGGTGCAGCCAAAGCAGGAACACAGCCCCATCACGCCGGTCAGCCGACAGGCGCACACTCACAATAAGGCGCGGTTCGAGATCGTCTTGCCGACTAAGAGTCAGCTTGAAGCTGCCGCAGCGCTGAACAAGCCTGCTGGAGCTGCAAACATCGCGTCCACGCCTACTGCCATCGCGCCTCATGGCGCCCTCCCATACCAGCAGCAACAAGTGCAGCAGTTGGCGTCACCGAGTCCCATCGATGGCACCCAAGGACCAGTCTCGGATGTACCAACGAAAACCTCGTCACACGCGCCTTCGGCGTCTCAGAAAGCCGCGATAGCAATCGAGCTTCCCAGTGCAACGAAGCTCAACAAAGAAGAGTACTTGGTCGTTCCAGATGTACCCGACGAGCCAATGAACCTATCTCTCAAGAAGCGGAAGCGGGAAGAAGATGTCGACGGCGACGACCTCTATGGAGACAGCCTGGACATGCGTCAGAGAGCCGATGCAGCCCTACACGAGCTTAGGCTATTCCTACACAACGCCTTCCAAGCCGAAGACCACGCTTTGGCGCAACAATACGGCAACGAGATGGTCGTGGTCGTTGCGGACAACGAAGCCACCCTCACGGCGGCCGCCCAGTCCAAGGCACAAACACTGCTCGCCAAGGCCATATCGCTGAACTGTTACAAAAGGGTTCCGCTTGATCACCTTCTCCACCTTCTCAGGCTTTCTGAGGGCGCGCTGAGACAGGCCGAGTCGCTCGAGATCAAGGTTGACGAGTCGTGGGGTGCCGCTGAAGTTGACCAGTGGCTGCAGCAGCTTCCGTTGCTCGAGACTGCCATGCGAGCGGCACGGACGTCGTTGAGGATCATGTGCGGCGACCGAGAGGACAAGCAGCTCTACCCGGAGGATATGATTGAGCGATGCCTCAACCTGTGCAAGCGCCTCATCGACGGCGCCGTCCTCCCCATCGTGGAACTGAGAAGCACCCAGAACACGGCCGAGCTGTTTAGGGCCATCTCCTCCAGCAAGAAGAAGATCATTGCTCTCTTCACGGACTGCCAGAAGCTCTTCTCCCTTATGTCGACACTGATCTCCAAGGTCGACACCTCGGACACCGTCACCAATACGCTGGAGTTTGCGGCATCGCGGCTCATCTTCATGGAAACTGCCAACGCCGAGAAGGATTCCGTCATAGACACGCAAAAGTTTGACGGTCTTCGCTTGGTTGCGATGGACATGCTTTCGCAGATCTTCCTGCTTAACCCGTCTCAACGCCAAGGCATTTTTGACGAGATTCTCACCTCGTTGGAGAAACTACCCCTCGGGAGGAGAGCCCGGACATTCAAGCTTGTTGATGGCAACAGCATTCAGCCTGTTTCTGCCCTCATCATGCGTCTCGTTCAGACGAGTGCTGGAAAGGTAGACGAGCGCAAGGGCAAGAACCGGGGTGGTATGGTGGCCGAAGTTGGCCAAGAAGCGAACGGCGACCTCCCGCTTGCCACACAGGAGTCCTTTACGATTCGAGACGAGGATCACGGTGCATCGCAACACTCCACTGCGATCCAAGAACTTGATGGCCTCGCAACGTCGCTATTGGACACTGCCAGAACCAACGCTTCATACGTCATCAAGTTCATCGTTAACCGGGCACTCAAATCGACCAAGTCTGGCGACACACCTTACCGCAACCTCCTCGATTTGTTTGTCGAGGATTTCACAACATGCCTGGACAATCCGGACTGGCCAGCCTCTGAGCTACTCCTCCGGCTGCTCATGGTCATGATGGTCAATCTTGTCGAGAACGATAAATCAGGCGTTCCGGCCAAGAACATGGCTCTCGAGCTTCTGGGCAGCATGGGTGCCGCAATCTCCAAGCTCCGCGGCCACGTCAGGAAAGTCGCGAGTGCCCTGGATGCCAGGGATGCGGATGAGCTGGGCATGTTTATCTCGGACCTGGCAGCTTCGGCGCTGGAACTGAAGTCTCGCCCCGAGCACATGGTATCTTGGACGGGCCCCTACCGTGCCACCCTCAAATACCTCGAGACCCGCTTCTCCGAGGACCCGCATCTGGCGAGCGCCATCTCTTTCATCGTGTCTGATTGGGGCACCAAGGTTTGCCTTTGCTACGACTCGTTCGAGGATGACTTCCGCGAGCGGGATCAGGAGCTGGGTCGACTGGCCTACCGGCTCCGGGAGATGATCCAGGACCGCCGCTGGTTGTCCAACGAGTACTCCTTCAAGGACGTCACCCCCAGCCAGGCGAAGCTGTCTTACTCCATCACTCTCCTGCGGTCTCAGCTCTGCGAGGCCTTCAGCGGCATCTTGAACATCCTCCTGAACTCGATGGCTAGTGACCAGCCGACAGTGAGGAGCAAGAGCCTGAAAAGTATCAACCAGGTGCTCGAAACCGATCCCTCGATTCTAGATGGCGATTCAATCGTCATCCAGATGATTCTCCGGTGCTCAAATGATTCATCCACGCAGGTCCGAGATTCTGCGTTGGGGCTCATCGGCAAATGCATTGGCATGCGGCCGGTGCTGGAGGAGAGGATGACGGAGACTGTGGTCGACAGGTTCTCCGATGCCGGCCCAGGCGTGCGGAAGCGGGCCATGAAGCTGGCAAAGGATATTTACCTCCGCAACAACAACAGGGTCCTCCGTAGCGCCATTGCGAACGGCTTGCTCCACCGCATCCAGGACCCGGAAGAGAGCGTCAGAGACCTTGCTCGCCAGGTGATCGAGGAGATTTGGTTCAACCCTTTCCACAGCGGTGAAAACTCGACGGCTTCTCAAATCTCCCTCGCGGAGCACGTTTCTCTTATGGTCCAGACCGTCAAGCGAGGGAGCGTTGCGAATGTCCTCGACAAGGTCTTGCAGACTCTCTTGGCGCCGGAGTCAAAGACGGCCCAAGCATCCATGGAGGTGTGCACCAAGCTGGTCGCGAGCATGTTCGATCTCGTCGACAACGGCGACTCCAACGACCCGTCCACTCCATCGGGACGCGACGTTCTCCAGGTCCTGATGATTTTTGCCAAGGCTGAAGCGAGTCTCTTCACCTTTGAGCAGTTGCGTCTTCTGAAGCCGCACATCACAAGCATCGGCAGCAGTGACGACTTGGCGGTGTCCAGAGCGGTGGTGGTCATCTACCGCAGAGTCCTCCCACAGCTCTCGAGTGCACACGCCGAGTTCCTCGCAGATGTGCGCAAGGAGCTGCTGCCCGCTGTGTCCAAAGTCCCCCGGGCTTTGCTTGACGACGTCATGGCATGCCTGTGGATCATTAGCACTCTGCTTGAGACCTCGGAACACCTTGCTAGGTTGGTGTTGTCGAGCTTGAGAGCTATTCAGAAACTCCGCAGCATAAGTCAGAAAGACCCTCTTGATGCGCTCAAAATCCGCCAGTTCGACCGGTACTCGCTCATTGTGGGCATGGCCGGCAAGCACTGCGATCTCGACAGCCACTTGGAGCTGTTCAAGACGGGGTTCCCCAACTGGAAAGGGGAGACCGCGTCGAAGCTCATGGTCGATGTTGTGGTGCCATGCGCTGCACCTGCCCAGCCCTTGGACGTCAGGAAAGCAGCGCTTGACTCGGTGGGTCTGGTCTGCCAGGCATCGCCGCGGAACTACGTATCTGCCAACGTCTACACCACCTTCCAGCAGGTGTTTGACGAGCAGGTTCCAGCCCTGGAGTCGATGATCCTGCGGTCTCTCAAGGAGTTCCTGTTCACTGAGGAGAAGCGATCCGAGCAGGCTTCCGAGGTGCCTGCGATCAATGGAGCCAAGTCTGAGAAGAAGCGCGAGCTTACAGTCATCGGAGGCACCAACTACGACGACGTGGCGAGTGCCACCACACATCGGTTCCTGAGGGAAGTTACTCGCATCGCCACCTCTACTCAGGACGACCATGCATTCCTCGCCGTTGAAGTGCTCGCCAGCATCAACCGACAGGGTCTGGTGCACCCGAAGGAGACGGGCGTGACCTTTATCACTCTGGAGACGTCGTCAAACTCGCGCATTTCGGAACTCGCTTTCCTCGAGCACAAGTCCCTCCACGGCAAGCACGAGACCGTCGTCGAGCGCGAGTATGTCAAGGCGATCCAGTCGGCCTTTGCGTACCAGCGCGACATCGTTAAGGATCCGCGCGGCGCTACTGCCAACCCCTTCACTCCTAAGCTGCATTTGCTTATGGAGGTGCTCAAGATCAGCAAGTCGAAGAACCGCCAGAAATTCCTCGAAAAGTTCTGCACCCAAGTCGACTTTGACACCTCCAAGCTCGACATCTCCGAGGAGCTCCCAGCTCACGTGCAGTATTCCCGCTTCATCGTCGAGAACCTCGCCTTCTTCGAGTACGTCACAGTCGGCGAGCTGCACTGCATAGTCTCCGTGATGGAGAAGCTCGTCACCTCGACTGGCGCCACCGTCGCGCAAGCTATCGAGTCCGAAGTCTTCCAGGTCCGCATGGACGCCATCGACCCGACGCCTTCCCAACTCCAACCGCAGTCCGAACCCACCGCTGTCACCGGCGAAGCCCAACCCCAACCGGAACCCGCTCCCCCGGCTCAACCAGAAGTCACCATCGACCTCCCCCGCCTGCGCCAGCTCACCGCCGCGTCAATGATCCTCCTCGCCCTGTGGGAAGTCCGCACCTACCTCCGCCGGCTGTACGGCATGGGCACAACCAACCGCCGCGAGAGCAAGGGCAAGCTGCAGTCCAAAGACCTGTCCAAGATGCCCGTCAAGGTCCAGGGCATCACGGGCGACAAGGTCTGGGAAGAGATCGGCGGCATCATGACGGCGCTCGTGGACCGCCAGCGCATGATGGCGACGTGCAAGGCCTTTGTCGAGCTGATGAATGTCGACAAGGAGTTTCTGGTCCCCGTGGAGGAGGACGAGGATATGGATGTGGATGCGGAGGCGGATCCGCTAGGGCTGGGGAGCGGTGCGGAGGACGAGATGGATGAGCAGCAGCAGCCGGCTGGAAGAGGCAGGAAGCGCAAGGCGCAGGGGGGCGCTGGGCCCAAGAAGAAGAGGGCACGGTCGGGCTCGCAGCAGCCTAGGAAGAGGGGCCGGCCTAGGAAGCAGAGCGCCGAAGCGCAGCAGGGGCTGTTGCAGGATGGGGAGGGAGGGTTTGATGAGGGCGGATGGTTTTGAGGTCTTCTAGCGGGAGATGGGTATCTCTTTCTTCGTTTCGTTTTGGAGTTGGTGGCAACCCTCCCTTTTTTTCACTGCAGATATTTTACATCACACAGCGCGAAGCATTTCATGGGCTGGCTGGTTGGAGGGACGGAGAAAAGGCTGCTGGCATTTACTAGGCGATGACGGCGCGTGGCATCACGGAATAACCAGACAACCTGGCAGGCGTTGCTTGTGGCTTTTGCTTTGATTTGCGGGGTTCGAGGTTCAACAGGACGGCGGGGAAACAAACAGGTGGTACATGACTTGGGAGGCCAGGCAGGCGGCGTTCTTTTGGGGCGGAACAGATGGGATTATCAGGAGAGGGATGATACATACTTACTACTACTTACTCTACACTTGCCTGTCGTCGGTGGCTGTGTTTAATGGGGGGTGATATCTTGATACCAATACCTTTGGCTGCCGATATCTGGCTGGCGTAGCTGGTGAGAATGAAAGGATGGGCGGTAGCTGGTTTGAGATCTGGTAAGACGTTGAATGAGCGTAAATCACAAGATCAAACAACTACCTACCGGATTTTATTCAGCCCGCTGCAACTTAGAGAACGGAAAGGCTGGCTCCCAGCAAAACACAACCATATACTTTTCACCTCGGAGTATTATTTGGTCTCTCTCGTTTTGTTTGGTGTGTGTGGGTGAGTGGAGTGCCGAAGGGATTCGAGAACAAAACAAGAAGATTGGGTAGTCAAAGCACATTCCGAAAACCAGCAAGTCCAAAAAAGGGATGCGTGCCAACGCCATCATCGAAGGCAGGGCAGGCGAGGGGAAGGGAGGGGGGAGAAAACGGCAAAAGAAAATGCCCAGTAACAGGATTGAACTGTTGACCTTCGCATTACTTAGTATAGCCCGCTAGGGAACTATATTAGTACGACGCTCTAACCAGCTGAGCTAACCGGGCTTTTGATTGTTACGATGAGTCCGTTCTGCTCCACATAAGGAGGACGCTCTCACCAAGCAATGCCAGGTAACCCCAGGCATCCTCTCTTTACGTCCACCCCAGATGATACGGGTAAGAGGTTTGTTTGTTCAGATGCCCGTCTATGGTCTGAGTGGCAGTTGTGGTCTATGCTCAGTCCATTAAACGTCCATAGGGAAACAAAACAGGTGGATTTGACAATTAGCAGTACAACGACCACTCAATCAAGCGTTTAGGGGCAGGTCCTTTCTCACAGCATGAGCACCTCGAGTATGTTCAGAGTGGATTGATTGTATTCCGTTGTACCCAATTATCCTGCCCCTGTTCGTCGAGTCCAGCAGCTAGCTAACCAAAGTTGAGGTATCAATAATACATTCAGACATCACCTATTACTCCGTACTAGTATGAAACCCCCTCTTCCAGCTCCAAATTTTGCATATGCAGGTATCCAACATCATGATCCCATCCATGACCCAAGGCAAGGAAAGAAACCCAAGATACTGCCCATCAAAGCTGGTCCATCGGCATCCCGCCCGTCGCAACCCCCATAAAATCCCCCAAATCCCCAAAGTCAAAATCCATCTCCTGCAGCACATCCTCCACCGACGCATCCATAGCCCCAGCGCCAGCACCCGACGAGGAGAAATCCATCCCCGTCGAAGACGCCGCCCCAAACCCCATCTGCCCTATCTGCCCCTGCTGCTGCTGCTGCTGCTGCTGTAGTGCTTGCCCCCCCTCCCCCAGCGCAACCAACCCCAACCGTCCCCTCATAACCTCCCGAAACCGCCCCAACAAAACCCCATCATCCGCCGGCGTTTTATGACACCCCAAAAACACCCGCGCCCTCTCCCGAATCGCCTCATCGCTCGGAAACGCGTCCTGTGCGTTCCCGACCCCGACCCCCGCACCGGCCAGCACGGCGCCCGTGACAAACTCAGCCAGCGCGCGCTCCAGCTCGCGCGAGCAAAACACGGCTGCCGGCGGCTCGTGCCGCTTGGCGTCTGCGAGCCCTTGGACGAAGCGGTTTGCCGTGGAGCCGTGCGCCGGGATGGGCTTGGCGCCTTCGCGGAGGGTGATGTTTACTAGGCAGGTTTCGCTTGCCTTGGTGACATCGTTACTGGCGGTGGTGGCGGTTGTGGTTGTAGTTGTGGTGGGGGTTGGGAAGGGGGTGATCTGGGTGGATTTGGTTGGGTTCGGGCAGAGATAGGGCGGCGAGAAGCCTGATCCGCCTTGGGCCATGTTCCAGGCGAGGGTCGAGGGCAGGCCAGGGAGGGCCGGGTCCGTGAGGAGGCCGACGTCGCGCTTGAAGCGGCGGAGCCATTCGAAGTTGTCTGCGGCGGTTTGGTTCCACGGGTCGTCGCTGGGGTACGGGGTTAGCTTTGTTTGGGTTGGACGGGGTGAGGGGGGGTTGGGGGGAGCTTACTCCTCGTAGACGATCCAGCGGGCTTGGTGCTGGAGTTCCTCGTCGCTTGGGACGTGGCAGTTGGGGTTGTTGGGCGACGTGGTCGAGGCGACCCATTTCTTGAGCTCGCGCGCCAGGCGCTGGTAGCAGTTGGCGTCGTTGAGGTAGAACGTGCCGGTGGGCTTGTGGGCGAATGTGTTGGATGCGCCGCTGCCGCTGCCGCTGCCACTGGAGAAGGGTGACGAGGTACCCCCCGATGGTGTTTTGTTGGAAGCAGTGTTGGACTGGTCCCACAGCTCGGCTGTTGAGGTGAATGGCAGCTGAGCGTTGCTCAACAGGTCGCCAGTGGCGGGGCCAGCCGCAACATGCCGCTGCTTAAAGGCGGCAAGCCAGACCGGGTCGTCGGCGGCAGTTTGATTCCATTCATCCTCGTATTCGTAGATGATCATGCGGGCCTGCTTCTGCAGGTCGGCGTCGGTGGGCTCGATGCCGAGAGCCCTCTCCACGCGTACATATTCGGCCAGCTCAAACTCCAGCCGGCTGAAGTTGTGGACCGTCGAGTCGATGGTGGACGGGTCCTTGGACCGCTTCCCCGGGTCAGCCAGGTCTTCCGACCGCGGCAGGTGAGCTCTCTGGCGAAAGCCGGCGAGCCATTCGGTCGAGCTGTTCGCGAGTCGGATCATGAATTGGACAACGTGGCCGGACGAGTGGTTAGATTGATCCTCCATGCGGCCGATGATTTTGCACGCCTCGGCCTGCAGCTCGCTGTCCATGGCAGTCAAGCCCAGCAGACGGCGAGCCTTGACGTAGTCGTGGAGTTCGGCCTCCATCGGGTCGAGCTCGAAAATGTTGCTCTTGCCGTTGATTCTGAGCTGCTGCCAGCAGTCAATCCCCTTGACTCTGGTCCACCGCGCCTCTTGCGCCAGGCGGTCGGACGAAAATAGCAAGTCCCGCAGCCATGACGCTTGTGCGCTGGCAGTGGCCCCGGACACGTCTTCCGTGTCATATATCAAAGCGCAAGCAGCGCGCTGCAGTTCCTCGTCTGAGGGGGCCTTGCCTTCCTTCTCACGCCAGTCGTCGATGTAGAATGACAACTCTGACTTGATGAGCTCAAACGCATGTCGAGCAGAAGCGGCCGACGGCCGGGAGGCTTCATAAGGATTTGGCGAGTTTCTTTCGTCGTGAATGAGGTCTTCCCGCAAGTTAGCCAGTTGTCATGCCACAAAATCACAGAGTAAAACATACAGGGCGGAATCGAATTCTCGACCATGTCGAGCACGGGGACGTCGAAACCCCAGTCACCCTTCCAGTCCCTCATGGACTTGCCCTCCTTGAAGTGCTGGGCCAGGTGGTCAACGCGGATGGACCAGGTATCCATCACGGTGCCGCAGAACCCGCAGCGGGACCGGATTTCGGGCGTCGTCGCCTTCCATTGCTCCATGGACCAACTGGTGAAATTGGTGCCGTGGACCAGCTTCAAATGCTGGCGCAGATGGTCCTTCCGATAGAACGTACGCTCTCCCATGGTCCGCTCCTGGCAGGCCGAGAAGTTGTGGCTGTCGATGTGGGCCTCGTCCGGGTTCGGGTGGCCGCAAAAGACGCACGACATTTGCCCGTTCTCGGGGTTGAATGCCTGCGCGCCGTTGGGCGAGCACACCCATCGCTCGAGCGACAGGTGCAGGGATTTCTCGTGGCGCTGCCAGTCGTGCTTGGTTCTAAATGTTTCGGTACAGAAGGTACACTGGAAGGTCTTGGCCGGGCCGGCGTGGGTGGCTGTGGTGGGGGCAGGCGCCTTTCTCCTCCTCCGTCTACGCCCACGAGGGATCGACGATCCGCCAGAGCCGAATGAACCGCGGGAGCCGTACGAGTAGGCCGACGCGCTGGAATGCGAACGCGAGGTATTGGCACTGCTGATGTTGGAATCGCAAAGCGACCGGCCAGACCCATCGTCGGTGAAGTTGGCGCTGTAGGGGCTGTTGAGGCCCGAGGAGATGCTCGAGGCCGAGTTGACGGCGCGGGCAATGGCCGTCACGGACGCGGGTTCGTTTTCGGGCGGAGAGTGTTGCCAACGCTGCAGCGGGTTCATGTGTTCGAGCGACGCAGGGGTTCTCCGCCTCTGAGGGATGTCGATGGGGTTGGCCCAGCTCCGCACGCCGGGTGACGTCGACCTCTGGCTGACTGCGTTCTTGTTCCTGCGGCGGGTGTTGGCGAGCCAGTTTGTGATCTGCGTCTTGCTGAGGCCCGTCTGCTTCTGGAGCATCTCCTTCTCCTCGTCATTGGGATAGGGGTGCTTGCTGTGGGTCGACAGCCAGTTCTTCAAGATCTTGACTGATTCTCTGGAGAAACGGGCGCCAGCCTTGCCTTTCGAGCCGTCGTTCGGGCCTGTGTTGTCGGCACCAGACGTCGAGGCCAGTCCTGGCATATCCATGCCCGAGCTCGGCTGGTGGGGCTCGACGTGTTTCTCCTCCTGCAGCATCCTGGGGTGGTCTCCCATGACCGGCCACGGGTTGGAAGGGAAGACGCAGGACATGCCGAAGCTGCAGTCACGGCGCAGGGCGACGCAGCTGGTGCAGTGGCCCTTGTATTGACCTTCGGGGATCCGCTTGCACTCGTAGCCATTCAGCTGGCAGGCTTGGCAGGGGGCCTCGACCAGCTCCAGGTGGTCCTCGAAGGTGCGGGTGGACCTGTCGGTGGGCATGGGGATCTCCTCGGAGGCGGCCATGATGGGGGAGATGTTGTTCTCAAAGTGCTGCAGGGCCCAGAAGGAGAAGTCATCGCCGGCAACGTTGGCCAGGGCCAGGTCGAGGTCGTCGAGCTGTTGGCCGGAGGGCAGGGGCAGCAGGGATGGAGACAGCATCTCGATCCCGGGGACCGGTGCCGGGTCGGCCTGGTCCCAGTTGACAAACTCGTCCATCTTCGGAGGGGTCTGGGGCGAAGGGGCGAAGGGCGTTGGCGGCCAACACCGGCTCACCGCGTATCGACCGGGAGAACGGAGTCCTGTCAAACGGTCAGACCAAGGGCGCGCAAAGAGGGTCCAGAATGCATTATTACTAATGTTTGTGCGTATCCTGACGGTGAGAGGGACAGGTTTCTTGGATTGTCACCGGGCACCCTTTATAAAAGGGGCAGCATCGCCTGTTTGAGACGCCGTGTCAATGTCGCCTTGGGGAGCGACCGGACTGACAAGACTGACAAGACGAACTCGGAGAATTGCAAAAAGTGAATGCTCAGAATGTCGAGAACAACGTAAGCAAGAGTCGGCCAAAACTGGCGGGAACACTTTTTATTTCAGTCCCTCGCCCAATCCCGTGCATGGACTGCCCTTCCTGTTCGCATGTTGGACGTCAGTTCCACCCGCTTCAACGGGCTTCGTTGCGGGAGTCATGGGTACGAGAACGGATTGCAAGGGTTGCAGGAAAAGGTGGGCTCGCGCCTTTCGATTGACATGCGCTCGGAGTGGGCCAGGCAGCCCCAAGGCGTGCAGGTTGCAGGCTTGCAGTGGCTTGCAGGGCTGGACCCCTGTCACCGCCCACGCGGCCCCGCCGGCTACCCCGCCATCGCGGTCTGGGCATTTCGCGATGCACTTTCCGCGTGTGACAAGCCACGGTTCCCTTTCTCCACTGGCAACTTCCTCGAGTCTCCCGCCTATCGGGCCTTGGGCGATCGGAATTGCGTAAGACAAACTCGCCAATTCGGCTGACCGGCGCATGGAGCAAAGTGATAAAGACCCGTCTGCCGCCGTCCTTCCACGTGCCAAGCTGGTCGAGGCGGGGTTGCCCTTTTCTCCGTGTCCTTTCTGGGCCGACGATAACGAGACCGCATCCGACCACGGGCCGAACAGCGCGAGGCTTGGTGTCGGCCTCAATTCTGCGCCTCGACACCAATCCCCATCCCCTTTTCAGTTTCCGTCCGTCACCTTCCAAGTCGACAACAGCCGAACCCCTCGAAACTGAGCAAAAGGCCTCTCCCGATGTCGGACCACCAAAACCCATTCGATGACGCCGCTCACCTGCTCATGATCAGCATGGCCATGACATAGCCGGGGCGAAAAAAGGTGATTGTTGGTGACGCCAGGTGGCTGCTCTGCGGCTGTCGTTCGTCAGCCTGCTCGGCAGTCGAGTTGCACCGTCTGATCACGCTCGTGTGTGGGGGCCGGGTCATCATCAGTGCTTGCCAGGAACGGCAGGTCGCGTGTCGGCCGTAGCTCCGGATCCGGAGGAGATGCGGCGCCGAACCGAAGTCGGCCGGCACTGCATCTCTTCTCGACTGATGAACTGGACGTCGAGGGAGCGAATCGCGAGGGAGACACCTTCGCCCAGCTCAGAAGGTTAGCGACGACCGATGGCACAGGACAACCACCGAGGTCTCTCGGAAAAGGCCAAGTTTCAACTTGCAGCTTTTGGTTTGCGGACTGGCCAGTAAGTTCGCGTAGAATTCAATCCCAAGAATGCCTTGTCGCGGAGCCAAGTCAAGCCAAGCTGGCGATGAGATCATATACTGTCTTGAAACAGAGCCAGGGTTGCTTTCTGGTCTGGAATGGGAAAGCACCCAGCGAGTCGCTTACTCACAACCAAGAAGAGTTGTTGTCGAACCAACAGCTTCAATTCGCAGTTCAAGTTCTGGAAATAAATATCCCATCCTTTCCAAATTCCCATGCTCCAATCCCAATCTCAATTCCAATTCCATCATGAACCCAAAAAAGAATCCCGGGCGACATTCGCCACGAACCCCAAGCTCCTTCGCTCAAGCCAGGCCCAGCCATCATCAAATAAATGCCATTAAACCAAACCCCGCCCATCGCCTTTTCGCGCTTTCACCCTTGAGATACTAAACGATTCCAACCTCCCGCCATCTCGCCTTCGATCCCGCTTCTCATTTCATCTCCCCCCACCCTCCGGCTCTCTCACACCCTCGACGACAAAACCGCCGCATGAACATCAACCCCAATATACGGCGTCGTCAACCCCGTCTCATTCTGCGGCCCGCCCTTGAGATAACAATTCCCCGGCGCGCCGCCCTGGTTGGCCGTGACCTTGCTGGTCCACGCGGGGATAAAACTGACGGCCTCGCAGGTCGTGTTGGTGTTGGCAACGGCCGGCGTGTCACTACCATCGCTGCTGCTACTGCTACTGCTGCTGCTGCTGCTGCTGCTGTTGCCGGGGAACGAGGCCGGCACGTACTTTGTGTAGGCCGCGCAGGCGTCCATGCAGGTGCCAAAGTTGGCCGTGAAGAGGGAGAAGAGCGGGGGGTGGGGCGTGTCGCGGTTGCAGTAGCGGGTGAATTTTACGGCGCCCAGGACTATCATCGTATGGGGTTAGTTTGGGAGGTGGGGAGGAAAAGGAGGGAAGGGGAGGAGAGGGGGGAAAGAGTTGGGGGGTGGGGGGGACGTTCGACGCACGGGCAAAGGAGGTGTACACCGTCTTGTTGACGCTGTCGGGGTTGCTGGAGCAGCCGTCGTCGATGACGGCCGCGGCGGTCGCCGTCGCGCCGGAGGCGGTGGTTGTTGCCGACGCGACTGAGGCGCTGAGGGCGGCCAGGCTGGACGATGCGCTGCTCGCGCGCTGGGCCTCGACGCCCGTCGCTGCTGCCAGGCCGATCACGGCGGCCGAGAGGAAGGCGATGATGCAGGAGAGGATGAAGACGAGCAGGCTGCAGCCGAATACTCTCCTGTCGCCTGCCGGCTTGGGCTCGGCGGGAGGGCTTGTTGTCGGCTGCGCGTGCCCGCTCAAGGGCGACGCTACCGTCTGGCTGCCATATGTCGACGGCGGAGCGGGCGGCTCTAGCTTAGGAGCCGCCGCCGCCGAGTGATCGTAGGGTTGCGGGTAGTATGGTTGCTGTGGTTGCTGGTAGTGCTGGGGTTGCTGGTAGTGTTCGAGGCCGTGATCCTGCGGCACAGGCGCTACCTCCGGGAAGTTTTGCGGGGCCGCCTCCAGCCCCGAGTCGAACTGCCGAAGCGGTCAGCATTTGGCGGCCGGGGCAGTCTTGGTGCTCCTACCCTAGCGGCCATCGTACGCGGCCCTCACGAGGATGCCGCCAACATAGACGCAGCAAAGAGGAGGAAGCGGCGGCAGAGACGGTGAGAAAGAGAGGCACGCGGGGAGACGGAGTCACGGAGGTTGCGTGGCACAGGTTCGAGATTTACGGCAATGCGCCCTCATTTGGAGTCGGAAACGAGACCCTGTCACCCTATGAAGGCAGGGGTCGTAAGCACGACCGAGCCAATCACTGCGGCCTTCGTCCAGCCGCAGTCTCATCTGGAAAGAACTCGGATCTCCCGAGTCACACAAAAAGCCAGAGATCGGCGCCGAGGTCTTGTACTCAAGCCATTTTCTGGTCCAAAGGTCAGTTGTGTTTTGTGACTTGTGAGACGAGTTCCGGGGCATGGAGAAAATCAAGGCTGTGTTCAAGCCGAAATTCGCTGTAATTGGTTGGTGATGATCTGGATGGTGTAGCATCTTGACTCCATGTCCTGATCGCTGCTAAGTCTGCCAGCTTATACCGAATTCAAAGGCACTTATCATCAGTAATGCGGATAGATGGTACAACAGTTCAAGTTTTGAAGGCTGTCTTCAAACATTGTCATGGCGCAACTAAGCTTAAGACATGGGCTCACACGGTGTTACAATAACCGACAAAGGGTCGATCGCTGCGCTCCCAGGAGCAAACGCAGTCGGATTACTCGGATTACAGTCACTCTCTCGCCTGGTGGAAGCGTCTCTAGAGCCACCGAGCGCGTCGGGCTCGCCGAGAATCTCTATCCATTGGACGCACGGGGGTCCAGAGCAAGCAGCAGATTTGAGCGAGTTTGAGGGCTGCGAGGCTTCATTCTAGTCGACACGGGGATCGGGTGGAAAATACCGCCTCTCATGTCGACGAGTGACATCGTCAGTCAGTACGTATGTTGCCCCTTAATTATAAAATGAGCGAGCCTAGGATACTCTTCGGACAATACTCAGCATGTGCCTCGGCAAGCTCACATTTACTCTTCTTGTACCTATTTGACAGATGAAACGACCTAGCAATCTTAGGTTTGAAAAACTACCTAGCTACTAACCTGCCCGCCTAGTATCTCATGTAACCAATAGCCAAAAGATGACATCTATCCACTGCCCGTCATGCACATGCCAGTCCCAGGATGACAGGCAACATACTCAAAGAGCTGCTGCTCGGGCTCCAGAACCATTACTTCATGAAACACGCGGAGGGTGACATTGTTTCCGAGCTTCCTCGCATACTGATGGAAACCGCCAAAGATGGCGAGGTGGGTCGGGTGCTCTCTGCACCAGCGCTCGAGCGAGCCGAGGTCGTCAAAGTAGGCCAGCCCAAAGGTGCGGTCCTTGTCGGCCCTTGCAGTGATCGGATCGACAATCTCCATGAAACGGCAGCTGTAGCAGCCAACCTCGCCGCCGTGGTCCCGCAGAAAGTCCATGCCCTTGATCAACACCGGGTGCATCGTGTCGAGGTACAGCTCTCGCTCCTCCGGGGACGTGTCGAGCCAGTTCTGTCCAGAACGGATGACGGCGAGGTTCTTCTTGCCGAGGATCTTGACCCGACTGCCAATCCCCGATGCCGGGGAATCTTGGAAACTCTCTGCTGTAGCCTGAGTGCCCGCAAGGCTGTCGGTCTGGGAGGCCGGAATGCGGTCGCGCATGCTGCCCCAGTAGCCATGCTCCTGGATCTCTCCGCTCATGCCCTCCCCCATGTGGGCACAGCCCTCGGGAAGGTCCTTGGTGTTGAAGATGGTCTCGAGGCGGTCCATCGTCGGGAAGAGGACCTCGAGAAACCATCCGTGCTGGCAGGCCTCTGGCTCAAGCGCCTGCCACCACTCCCAGAACCCGGACTGCTCGGCCCAAGCCTCGTACGCGGCCTTGCTCGGCCAGTAAGCCAGGGCCGAGATGTTGTAGAAGCCTTTGTTGTCGGTCACGGACGCCCACTCAAAGAACGAAGGGGGGTTGTTTGGGGACGTCAGGAACGTCGACAAGGTCGATTGGGCCGCTCCGACGGCAACCGAGGCCGTCCGACACTGCGCGCCAATGATGGCCATCACCATCTGGGAGGCATGTTCGGGAAACCGTACACTGTATGACGGATAAGGGGGCTGAAAACCAGCGGGGAGACGTGCTGGTCGAGTGCGGGTGCAGTGCAGATGGTCTGGTATCGCCGAGGCAAGCATCGTAGGAAGCTGAGTCCGTGGAGATGTGTGGGCGTGGAAGGTGGCCTCGGAGTCCTCGTAAAATGCCCTTGTGCTTCTGGTCAAGTTACTATATGCTCGAGGACCAATCCCCTCACCCAAGAAACACCCCCGGCTTCCGGGGCACCGTGTATCTTGAGTCCTTGACACACCTCCCCCATCCTGTATTGCTACCCAACCCATCTGATGAATGGGATGGGCGCTCTCATGGGGTGAGATGACAGAGCGGGAGAATCTGATTCGCTTGCTCGACGCCCAGCAGTGGCCTGTGTGACTGTCCTCTGCCCAATAGCCCCCGTTTAGGAGGTGTCACTGCCTTTCCCCTGCTTTCACGGTTCAGGAAAGGAGAGCGAAGGGGTGAGGGGAACAAGGGATTCCGCCCGCTCAGCCGCATCGGGATCAATCCCATCCCGTCCATAAGGTGCGGTAACACTGCGCTTGAAGGGTAACACGGAGCCGTCTCAACTGGTTCCAACCAGGTTTTGACTGCCAGGTTTGTACAATACCGCATCAATAGTTCATATCCCGGCCCCCCTCTGGATTTTGGGATCCTCCCAATTGTCTCGCCTTATTAGGGAGTTCGAATAGGATCCAGACATTGATCCTCAGCGCTGCGGCACCCAGAGATCGCCAAGTGTACGAACTTGGGTATCGCCATGTCCACGCCGATTCGAGTTGCCGTCATTCAGTCAGAGCCCGTCTACCTCGACCTAGCGGCTTCCATCGAGAAAGCATGCCGTCTTATCGCTGAGGCCGCCGAAGGGGGAGCGAAGCTTGTCGCCTTCCCCGAATGTTGGCTCCCCGGCTACCCAGCGTGGATCTGGTAAGTCCCTTCCGAAGTTCTGTCCATTTCGAGTCCTCAGTTCACATTCAAATGTACCTAATATATAATACAGGGCACGCCCGGTCGATGTCGAGATGCAGACGCGATACATTTACAATGCGCTGCCAGTCCAGTCGCAGGCGATGGGCCTGGTCAAGGCCGCCGCCAAGGAGCACTCCATTGCCGTGGTCCTCGGCTTTGCCGAGCAGAGCCCCTCGCACAGCGTCTACATCTCCCAGGCCATCATCTCCCCGCAGGGCGAGCTGCTTCTGCGCCGGCGCAAGATCAAGCCCACCCACATGGAGCGCACCGTCTTCGGCGACGGATCCGGCGGCGACCTGGACAACGTCGCCGAGGTCGACTTTGGCCCCGAGCACGGCAGGATCAAGGTGGGATGCCTCGCCTGCTGGGAGCACACGCAGCCGCTCCTCAAGTACCACACCATCTCCCAGGGCGAGGCCATCCACGTCGCCATGTGGCCGCCCATCGCCCCGATGCCGAGCGGCGTCGACTCCCCCGGCCTGTGGAGCATGTCGGCCGAGGGCTGCCAGGCGCTCAGCCAGGTCTACGCCATCGAAAGCACCACTTTTGTGCTCCATAGCACCGCGGTATGCACGCAAAAGAGCATCGAGTTGCTGGGGACGCAGCAAGGCATCGTCTGCTCGCGGCCGGGCGGCGGCCATAGCTGTGTCATTGCGCCCGACGGACGGCGCTTGACGGAGCCTCTCGGCGACGGGACGGGCGTGGCCGAGGGCATCGTGTATGCCGATCTGGACCTCAGCAAGGTGGTGGCGGCCCGGGGCTTCTTGGACGTCGTCGGCCACTACAGCCGGCCGGACCTCCTGTGGCTGGGTGTGGATAGGCGGCAGAGGGAAGTGGTTGTGGCCGGGCCATCCGAGTCGGTCACAGTGGATCGCAAGGAGCACAAAGAGGCCGCTTGATAACCGTGCCAGGATGGGTAGGTTGGTATGTAGGTGGTTAGCTTGACTACGAATATCGCGACACGTTCAGCGTCTTTCTCCAGTTCTCGGTATCTCAACACCGTCTTTGAAATCCAGAGGTGTGATCTCCAAGATCAGAGGGCATCTTACGGCCCAAGGAGCAAAGTAACGAAGCGCGCTCAGTGCTTACCTTGCCGCACCCCCTAGCCCTATCCTAGGTACCCTTGGGCGAACACTAGTCGAGGTCGAGAAGTTCTCGGATATGACAACGATATAAATCTCGACTAGCGTCCCTCCAGACCTATTATAGGGCTTGCTTATTATTATAAATCTTTTCTCCCTGCCCCCAGCAGCTCCGCCGTCTCGGCGTATCCATTCGTAACGATCAGAGAGTACGGTGTACGGCCTCTTCCATCTCTACGCCATGGGCCAGCCCCTTTCTTGAGCAGCAGCTCTACGTTGCTCTTGAACCCTTTCTCCGCCTAGGGTAACTTTGGGATGCTGCGCTACTCGAGTTGAAGCAAGAGAAAACGAAGTGGTCAGTAATGGACGAAGTAGATACCTATATTATACCAGGTAATTACTGCGTGCCTTGGTCACGCCCTTTGCTGTTTAGTGCGGGTATCATTCTCATTACTATGGTTCCCCAGTCCTAATTACAAACGAGTCCAAACATCATTAAGCCGGCTTCCCTAGAAATTTGTTGCTGTGATATTCCTAGAGGAAGTGCGCGTATATCCGTCCACCAGGCTACTATAATGGCCATGGCCACAAGAAGTCGAGGCGGGACCTGCTTGATATGGCTGACGGCCACGGGTTCCGCATCCTCTCCATCAAACTTCGGCTCTAGTGCTGCGGTGGTCCCTTCTCGGCCTCATCTCTTAACCGCAGCCTCAGCCTCGTTCGCGTGATCATCACCGTCCCGATGCGCCACAGTAATAGAGACCTCGCGCGGCGGGCGCGGCCTGTGCTCCTCCACGCCCCTGACGACCGCCTTCCCGAGGTTACGGAGCTCTGCCATGGCGCGCTTCTCCACGTCTTGCATGGTGTGGTGGATGGTGCTGTGCGCGGCCTCGCGACTGTCTTGGATGGCATGGTGCACTGTACTCTGCGCAGCGTCTCGGCTGTCCTGGATAGCGCGGTCCACGGTGCTCTGCGCGGCGTCACGGCCGTCCTCGATGGCGTGGTGGACGGTGCTGTCGTCGACCGTCTTGCCCATGTGCGTCTTGACCTTCTCGAGCGTGTCCTCCAGGCTGCGCAGCTTCGCGGCCACGTCATCCGACTTGGACTCCACGTCGTTGGCGGCAGATCCCACGTGGCCTCGCAGCTTCCGGACCTTGTCGTCCAGCCCGCGCAGCTTGCCGGCGATGGCGTCGGCCTTGGCCTTGTCGACGCCGTCGTAGCGTATCTTCAGGTTGTTGTTGTTGTTGTTGTTGCCGCCGGTCTTGGAGTGGTAGCCCTCCGGGTTGTTGGCCTCGATATCGCGCTTGGTGGCCTCGTACATGTCCCTAATGGCGTCGACCTCCTGGTAGACGTCGAGGGTGCAGCCCTCGAGCGAGAAGTCGCGCTCGCGGTGCTCGACGAATTCGCGCACCTTCTTCCACTCGCTGGCGCAGTACTTGAAGCGGGCCGGGTAGCCGGAGCCCTTGAGGTAGGTGAGGAAGCCGGCGATGACGGTGTTGATGGCGCCGAAGGCCGTGATGGCCTTGTTGTCGGCGTTGGCGGCGCCCAGGGCGGTCAGGGACGCGGCGACGATGATTTGCAGAAAGTAACACGCGTTTATGACGAGAGAAAAGACCTTGTAGCTGTCCTTTGCCGTCTGCTCGGCGCGCACGACGCGGGCATAGAGCCCGACGTTGTCGGCCGGGCGGTGGGCCGAGAGGTGGAAGCCCAGATGGGGCGCCGAGGTGATGCCCAGTGTCAGCCGGAACAGCGCCAGGGCATCGTCGGCCGGGATGCGATGGCCCGTGGTGAGGATGTGGCTCGGCTGCAGCGTCGACGATCCAAAGACCGAGTCGGCCGTGGTCGCCTGCTCTTCATCCGGACGGACCTTGGGCTTCGGGCTGGCCAGGCGCAGCAGGGACTTGACAAAGGACGCCATGGTGTGGATTCCTCAGAGAACGGAGGATGCCCGCAACCTAACTAGCACAGTTTAAGGTCAAGGTTCGTCGGGCACCCCCAGCCTTTCAACCCTACCGTGATCAGTGCCTCGGCGCCATCCCCTCCCCACACCGGCACATCGCCATGCCGCGCCTGGAGCGACGGGGATCGACGGCAGACCAATGGCCAGCCCGAGGTCGGGCGCATCCTGCCGCAATTCGCGATAAAATTCTGTGGGTTCGCGCTCATTGGGCCCGGCCCGTATCATCGCTCGCACAGCAGCAGCCGTCGGCGACGATCACTTTCCGTTGGAGGATGCTCAGCTCCAGCCTCTGGTCGCTTCGCTTGCCGGACTTGGTTAGCGGGGAGTGCACTCCCGCCCGAGACCCCACAGGAGGTGCAACGTTAAAGTTTAGCGTGGCAGGGGCTCGCCGGCTTCAAGCACCCACCGACAAACCTGGAAACCCGGGGACCTCCATTCTGGAAGCCTGTGCGCGTATCAGAGGATGCAGCCACCATCCTCCATCCGAGTCTCTTCACTTTCGGGCTGGCTTGGCGCAAGTTGAGATGAATAATGCAGGGATCAAGGTTTGGTTTTGATGCTGGTCCCGAGACACCGGCCGAGTCTCGACCGGGCCAACGCAGCCAAGGCGGACAGCGACAGGAATAACTACAGTCCCTGTTGGTTTGTTCGCGCCTGACTTTGGGAGAACGGGTCTCGCGCAAGGTTCTAATCGTTAGAACAACACATATTTTTTTTCTTTTTTTTTTTTTTTTTTTTTTTTTAAAAAAAAAAGAGAGAGCCAGATTAATCTTTTCACCTTCCCTTTTGTTTTCTATTACCTAGGTACTTTCCGTTTTTCTTTATTTTCCTTCTATTCTAACTTTAAAGTTATTAGGTAGGGATAAATGTCAAGAGTCCTGCGCTCACAAACAAACGGGGGTTGAATTGAACTGGACGCTCTCCGGCTCCCCGCAAACGCGGCAGGACGCGGAGTCGCGGAGGTCGCGGACCCCGCCGATATGGCAACTCTCACCTACTGGTATCCCTCATCAATGTCACTCGGGAAAGCAGGAGAAGCGGTCTAACCTCTGCAGCACAGACCACAATTGCCAGCTCTACACACTTGGAAAGCTGTGCCTCCAACTTTTGGCTCGGCGTTGCATGCAGCCCCTTCCCCTGCCTACGCCTGCGACACTCCACGTTTTGACGTCTGTCGGCGCGCCCGGGTGCGATTGATGGCCTGCATCTGCATCGGCGATAGCGACAGCGACATGGACCAGGTACATAGGGACGCATGACGGTCCATCAGCGCGCCGTTCCGACCGTGTTTCTCCTGCTCCTCCCGGACCATCGCGGGCATCGCCAGGGCCTCAATTTGTCATTGTTCATACCTATGGAGACTAGGACCTGACACTCGTTGCCCCTCTTCGCCATGCCCACCTACCTGTGCCACGGCTTCCGCTGGCAGCGCCGGAGCGTGCGGGTCTACGTGATATTGCAGAACCTCGACGACGCATCCCCGGAATGGATCATCCCCGCCAAGAGCTCCCAGTCCATCCTCAAGTCCTTCTACGAGGTCTTCGAGTTCCTCCCCTACTGCAGCCCGAAAAGGGGCCGCTACACCCCCACGCGGGAAATCGACAGCGACGACGACAGCCGCATCCTCAACCACGCCAACGGCACCCCCAAAGACCGCAGCCAGAGCCGCGGTCGCGGCCGCTCGCAGAGCCAGAGCACCCACCAAAGCCGCAGTCACAGCCGCGCAACACAACAGCAGCCATTACCGCCCCTTCCAACAGCCGCCGACGAGTCCAGCAGCACCGCCTCGGCCTCTTCGGAGGACGACTTCAACGCCCAGTCCTGGTCCGCCATTAAGCTCCTCGAGGAGTACGACCCGCACGACCTGACGGCCGTCTCGCGGCCCTACGCCTATGTGGCCGACTACGCCGTGCGCATCGACCTGTCCTGCTCCATCGTCGACGAGATCGCCCGGTACGAGCAGCAGCAGCTCCAGAGCGCGCACCCTGCCGTATCCATACCATCATCATCCAGCAACTCACCTGCGCAGAGTAGTCCGGGATGGTTCGAGGAGCTCCGCGACCAACTGCAGAGCGGCGAAGAGATACGCTGGTACGTGGTCGTCAACAACGATGAAGTGCGAGACTGGGCGGATGAGCGGTCGGAAAGCGCAACTTCTTCGGGACCACCGGAGCAGGGCTACCAGCATCAACCACCTCAGCCATACCAGCAGCAGCAGCAGCAGAAGCCCCAATATCAGGCTCAGTATCAACCGCAACCAGGTCGGCCGATGCCATCACGGGAGCAGAAACAGCACCACGCGCAGTACATGCACCAGCAGCTGATTTTCGCGGGGGGCGACCGGGAAAAGGAACAGCCCCAACCCGCAGCATGGGACGACCAGGAACCGAAACGGGGGCAGCAGCAACAGCCACAGCCACAGCAACAATTAGTCTTCGAGCGAAGCGACCAACAACGCAAATACGACGAGGAGAAGCGCCAGCAGCAACTACTCTTCGAGAAGAAGAAGGCCGAGCAGCAGCGCAAGCAGGAAGAGGAGAAGCGCCAGCAGCAGCAGCAGTTGCTCTTCGAAAGGAGCCAGCGGCAGCAACGGCGACGGGAGCAGGAAAAAGAGCAGCAGCAGAAGCAGCAGCAGATGCTAGCCTGGAAGGAACTGGAGCTGAGAAAGGCACAGCAACGAGAGCGCGAGCGGCAGCAGCAGCGGCAGAGGGAGGAGAAGGAGAAAGCGCTGGAGCAGCAGCAAGATCGCAAAAGGCAAGAAGAGGAGAAGCAACGGCAGCGGCAGCGAGACCAGAAACCGCCGCCGCCGTCACCACCACAAATAAACGGGGCGGCAGCAGACACGGCCGGAAAGCCGCCCATGGTGCCGGAGAAGGACTACTTCCCTTCTTTCCCTCGGCCCCCGACGGCAAACGCAAATGCGAAAGCGAACGCAAAGGTGCCGCCGCCATTAAGACCGAAAATGTCGATCGATACGGGGAGGCCCAAAACAGCCGGCAGTATAGGGGGCGGACTGAGGAGGTTGTTTGGGCGGACCAAAGTCCAGGTGGACGGGGTGTACTCGCCCTGAAAGGCCATCCCACGCGGATTGGATTGATGAGAAAGGCGACGGACCGTTGGTGAAACCACATTGGGCAGCAGCCATTGATACCCTATCACCCCCGTTGGAGAATATAAAGCACCATTGTTCCCATTCGCTATGAGTTGAGCCTGTGCCAGACAGTACTACCTACCAAACACACTATCGCTGCCCATGTCGTCGTTCCTCATTGACAGTCTTGCTCTTGTCGTGAGAGTCATCGAGAAAAAAAAAAGCCAGAGACGCCAGCCGCTCGCTCCCCCTCCGGTATGCCAAATGCAGGTACAAAATTCCAAACAACAAAAACGCCATATCACCGTCCCAAGACCGCCCCGTATGATGCAGTGCCCAACCAACCGTCCATAAAAAAGCCAACCGCAACACCTTTCGTGAAAAGCTGATCGACCGAGCCGGTTAATCATGGGGTATCATGATGCACCATATCCTGTCCCGTTCCCGTTACCCCGTCCATCCCTGACTGCGCCGATGTAGTGAAATGACCGTCGCCGACAACAATCAGCAGCACCCCCTCCTACCCCTACCCCTCCTCTCCCCGTTGCGCGCCCACTCCTCACCCTCTTCGGCAACCCCACCACCGCCGCCACCACCGATGGCGGGCGAAAAACCCGGCGAGAACAACCAGCTCCGCCGGTCCCTACCAACCCGAAAACTGCCCCCATCAAAGTACCCACCACCACCGCCACCGCCCTCCCCATCGCCCGCAAACCCGGGCGTATCCAGCCCGGCGGCCGGCCCCGTCGCGGCCAGCAGCGCAGCCTGCATCTTGCGGTTCTGCTCGACCAGCTTGCGCGTGACCACCCGAAACACCTCCTCCACGCCCTCGCCCGACTCGGCCGAGATCTCGTGGCACGCGTCCCAGCCCACCTCTTGGCCCCAGAACCCCGACGACCGCTTGCTGCTCGGGCTGCGCGGCTCGATGCCGCCGCCCGTATTGTTGTTACCGCTCCCACCACCACCTTGCGACAGCCAGCCCCCACCGCCGCCGGCGCTGGACGCCTGCGACGTCTGCTGGTTATTCTCCGAAGAAGAGGAAGCGCCAAACCCAAAAATCCCCCCGCCCGCCGTAGGCGGCGGCGTGGACCCCATGCCGGGGTTCAGATTCTCAGCGACGTAGGCGATGCAGCGCTCGAAGGGGACCTCGCGCAGCGAGGGGTCGCGCGCGACAATGTCGGCCTTGGTGCCCACCACGTGCAGCACAATGTCCGGCGGCAGGTTGCGGCGCAGCTCGGTCAGCCAGATGCCCATCTCGGCGAAGGAGGCCGCGTCCGTGACCGAGTAGCAGAGGATGCAGGCGTTGGCGCCGCGGTAGTAGAGGCGCGAGATGGAGCGGAAGCGTTCTTGGCCGGCTGTTTTTGGTTGCAACGCAAAAGTCAGTAAGATTTATTTTGGAGGGATGGATGGAGGGAAGGGGAATGGGGAAGGGGGACGGACCGGTATCCCAAATCTGGAGACGCACGACTGTGTCTGTGTCGTTGTCGACGACGCGCTTGGTCAGGAAGCTGGCGCCGACCGTCGACGTAATCTGCGACGGGGCGAAGGCGCCCTTGCAGTAGCGCATCACGAGCGACGTCTTGCCGACGCCCTGAGCGCCGAGCACGACGATTTTGGCCTCGAGCGACGACGACATGGTGTGTCTGTTTTATGGTTTATTTTTTGTGATCGGTTATCGGTCCGTCGATCGCAACAACACCACGCATGCGATGCGATGTGCGCGCGCAGAAATGCATGCGCAGGCAAGTCGGGTTGCCCTGCGTGCGCTTGAGTGCGCTTGCTGGGGGCGTGCGTAGGGTCTTTAACGATCGGTCGGTCGGTTGCTGCGCACAGGGTTGCGCTCGGTGCTGCACGGATTATCGGTCGAGACAGTTTCACCTGAGGCAGCCGGCGCGGGGAACGCGGATCGCTGGTGGAGGCGCAAGGTGAGGTGCAGGTAAATGGAGGGGAGAATTTGATTTGGCGGCTCGTGACTGAAAGTGAGAGTTTTGTGGGCCTAAAGTGACGTCATCGCAGCTGACGGGACGAGTGTTAGCGAACCTGCCCCTGAAACCTCCAAACCCTATCAACGACCTGAAAGGTGCTTCCAGGTTGGTGGGAGTCGAAGTCGTGATGGAGGCTCTGGAGGACCGTGGTCATGACCTGAGGGAAAGTCTTTTGTAGTTTTTGCTATAAATATTACATTCGTCGCCTCCTCCACTGGAATTCAAAGAAGTTGTTGCAATTGTTTGAGCAAACATCAGTTCACAAGGTTAACTCAGCCGCCGATTTACATTGATCCAAAGGAAATCATACACAGAAGGAATCAACAAGAGCGCTTTAGTTAGGTACCCAGCAGCAGCCAGTCTATGCATGGTGACTTTAAAACACCACGAGAGTAAGAAACCAACGTACGAAACAAAGCAATGCATGACATCCCCTCTATACAACAGTATCCAACCGAACGGGTATTCAACATACCGCTTTCTATACACATGCCACATTCCTCTAAATCACCCAATATGCTCCCCCAAGCCCTCACAACTTGGCCTTCTCGGGCTTCTCTCCCGTCACCGCCAGCCGCTGCGGCGGATTAACCAGCGGGTCATAGACCGCATGGGCCAAGCTATCCGACGGCGGCGAGCCGTGGTTAAACAGACTCCTGGCATCCACCATGCCAGGGTTCAGCTCGGCAATAGTCCTTGCCCCAATCAGCCGCATCCCCATCTCCATCTCATCCTTGAGCAGCTGCATCGCGCGGTCGACGCCGTCCTGCCCATACGCCGACATGGCGTACAGGAACGGCCGCCCGATCCCGACCCCCTTGGCACCCAGGCACAGCGCCTTGAGGATGTCAGTCGCACGGCGGACGCCGCCGTCGACATAAATCTCAATCTTGTCCTCGAGCCCCAGCTCGCGCAGCACAGGCATGGTCTCGGCGAGGACCTCGACGGCGGAGCGGGCAAACTCGAGCTGGCGCCCGCCGTGGTTGGACAGCACGACGCCCTGGACCCCCGCCTCGACGGCCTTGACGACGTCCTCGACGCGCTGCACGCCCTTGAGCACGATGGGCATCTTGGTGATGGACCGGAACCAGGGGATGTCGGCCCAGCTGAGGGACGGGTCGATGAAGCTGCTAATGGCGCGGGCGGCGCCCTGCGACGTGTCGGTGGCCTGGCCGTTTTGCACGTTGCTCCCTTCGTCGGTGAACTTCATGCGCATGTCCTTCTCGCGGCGGCCGAGCTGGGGCGCGTCGACGGTGATGAAGAGGCCCTTGCAGCCGCGGCGCTCGGCGTGCTGCACGATGCGCTGCGTGATGGCGCGGTCCTTGTTGACGTAGAGCTGCAGCCATTGGACTTGACCGGGCCCCGCGGCGTCGACGATCTCGTCGAAGGCGCACGAGGCGAGCGTCGGGATCATCTGGACGACGTTGTGCTTTTGGGCGGAGCGCGTGAGGACGACCTCGCCCTCGACGTGGCCGAGCTTGCCGAGGGCGGTGGCCGTCACGTAGAAGGGGATGGAGCAGGGGGTGCCGAGCATGGTGGTGGAGAAGTCGACCTTTTCGACGTCGACGAGGATACGCGGACGGAACCAGATGCGGTGGAAGGCCGAGTGGTTTTCGCGCAGGGTCTGCGGGGGTCAGCGGGGGTTTAGCGTGTGAGTTCAACTGAACTTACAATCTCGTCGTCGGCCGCGCTGGAGTAGTACCCCCAGGCCGTCTTCTTCATGACGCGGCGCGCGACGGCCTCAAAGTCGAGCAGGTTGTAGCACTGTTCGAGGAGGGGCATCTCCTTGATGCGCTGCATCCGCTCTCGTTCCTCTGGCGATTCCTCGGCCTTCTCCTTGACCACCGTCGACATGTCCACCGGGCCCAGGTGTTTGGACTTGGGCAGGTACTTTTCGAGCGTGTCTGGGGGGTGGATTGGGTCGAACTCTTCTGTCGCATCTTTGCCCTGCGGGGTTCAGCAGGTGCAGGACGCATATCTGCAGGGACACTCACGGCATATTTGACAATAATTTTGGGCCCTCCCGGGTGTTCTGCAGATTGTCAGTTTTGAACATCCCAACTTATTTTCGACAGTCTTGAGGTGCGAGGCGTACCTGGCAGGAACTCTGTGACATCGTATGCCCTCCCCTAGATGCGCTGTCAGTGGGATGCCAGTCGGGAATGCAATGGGAGTAGACGCACATGCACAATAACCCAGCAGTCATCGGCCTTATTGTGCTTTGCGACCTCGACGCCTGTCAACGGCGCCATTGTGTAGAGTTTAGAGTTTCGAGTTTAAGATGGTGCAGCGGGTGGCTTAACAATATCCGAAGCTAATGTTGAGAGCAAACAGTATGCAGAAAGTAAGGAGAAGGAAAAATGTCAGTTTTGGGACGGCGTTAGAGATGCGAGTCAATTGAACATGCAACGGGAGATCCCGACGCATTCCCGTCGTCGGAGCTTGTCATCCCAGGACGTGGTGGGGTCGGTTCGGCCAAGAGGCGGGACTGCGGGGACTGTGGGGCAGACCCAACCAACCCCACACCGTGGATTACCGAGGCGAGCGAGCTTGGAGGTCGCCCGGTGGCCCGAAAACTGACACGACAGGGGCGGTGTGCGTAATTTACAGCCTGATCTCACGTATTTTACCACCCCTTTCATCGCCCCCTGGCTTCGGATGCGCACTTCGTCCCATCTCGGCACCCATTACACCGACCTGGCTCGACTCGCCGAATTTCCTTCTCGCGGGTTGGACCCGAATTCCATGGTGTCGCCAACCTCCCTGGCAGCATCCTGAATGAACACGAAACGAAACATACTCCAGACCAGCCCCTCGAGAAGCAATCTGTCAAACAACGCCTCTTGTCCCCTTTGGGTTGGTCTCATCCTTGGTCTCATGGTTGAGACCGACAGGATCGTAGTAGCTCCCTATGTGGACTGAGAAACAACGCGGCAAAGAGGGCATATGCCGTGGTTAAACAGCGAGTGAAAGGCAGATAATAGGCGAAGCAAGGCAGAATAAGTAAGGCGCTAGTCTGAAAAAAACATGTGCGAGTCGGGGGGAGGGAGAGGAAGGAGGAATAAGAGAAAAAAGGGGGGGAAATGAAGAAAAAGAAAACCACCGCGGACTCGAACCTGCAGCACCAAAAACGATTTGTGGTCCGTCAAAGATCCTTTAAAGTTCTTCTGAGAGGAGAGTGATGGACTCGGTACACAAACCCGAACCACTGCGCCACGGAGGGATCTCGACGCAGAAACAGTGCGTTCCTCGTCGGAGGTGGGGCAGCGCAGAACTCACTTATATACCCATCCTGTGCCCACCCCGTCTTTCACTCCGGACACCCAAACCATACTTGCTACCCATCAGACGACGCGGTATAGCGAGGGGGACAAGGACAATAGGAGGTGCTCAACAGACTCTTCGACAGGAGTTCATTCATCCGCCTTGCTCCTGCTCTGGTATGGAAAAAATCTAAATCCGCCACATTAAATCAGTCTCCTAATTACTTAACCCTGCCCAACTCACCGCTCCATTCTACATGCTCCTCACCTCCCCAAGAAGGCACCAACCAATGTTGACCTTGCGGTCATTACAAGTGAAAGACGGGCATTGCTCGCTTCACTTGGTCTTGTTCGCTCCCGTCTGCCATCATCAGCACTTGAACCAGTCCCTCAAACTTTTCCCCGGACGTAGTACTCACCTCAGCAATCAACGCCCTCCCAACCTGGATCGTCTCACCAGCACCTCTCTGCCGCTGCCAGAACCTAAAGATCCAACATGTCAGCAACCTTCCCCGATCCCCCCCCCTCCCCCCCCAAACCCCGGGGGGGGGGGGTTGGGGGGGGGAAGGTGCGGAAAGAAAGTAAAAGAGAAGAAGACTCACAGCTTCTCCGGCCTCCCCTCCCCAGCAACAGAAAGCCTCCTAGCCTCCTCCTCCAACGCCTCCCGGGTGATCTTCTCCCCACCACTGACCCCCGGCCCACTCACCTCAGCACCGGCACCAGCACCGCCACCACCACCACTAACATCCCACTCCACCATCCTCTCAAGCAGCCCCTTCCGAATCGCATACCTCTCCGACCTCTCCTTCTGCAAACCAGGCGAATCCAGCTTCTGAATCACGCTCCTCACAACCAGCTGCACAACCAGATACACATGCTCGGCAAACAGAATCGCCAGCAGCAGCGCCCAGCCGCGGATATCCCACGGTGAGCCGCTGACGCCGCCGTTGCCGTTCTTGAACAGAAACACGAGCGCGGCGCTCGTGACGCTGCCCATCCACGACAGGAAGCCGAGGGCGCCCAGCCAGGGCCCGATCGAGTCGGCGCGCCAGGGGATCGGGCGCTTGCAGTTGGCGGCGATCTTCATGGCGTCGGAGCGGGCTTCGACCCAGTTGTTGATGAGGAAGGAGCAGGCGGTTAGCGGCCAGACGACGGAGAAGAGGGAGAGGCAGCCTGGGGGGCAAAAGTCGTTAGCGGTGGGATGGCTTGCGGGTGGGGGTTAGGAAAGGGGAGGGAGGGGGCATACCAAACTGGATGACCATCTCGCGATAGTCGATGGTGACGTCGTACTCGTCGAGCTCGGCCTCGTCGCGCACGCGCTCGAGGAACGCGGCCTCCTCGGGCTGGTCCTTGGGCTTCTGGTCCGCGCTCTTCTCCGAGAGCTCCGACTGCACCCGCTCGACCGTGCGGAAGACCTTGCGCTTCACGTACGGCACGATGAACTCGGTGGCCAAGTTGACGACCTGCGCCGTGACGGTCAGGTAGATGACCTGCTTGGTGAGCCTGTTCGGGTTGATCTTCCAATTCTTGGTCGGCAGCGGTTTCCCTTCGGCGGTGAAGCGCTGCACTGTGAGCTTGAACACGTCGAGGTAGGGGACCAGGATCTTGCCGAAGGGCACGTAGACAAAGGCGGTCAGGAAGATGGGCATGTAGGAGGTGATGAAGTTGATGACGAAGATCTTTTGGACGAAGGACGCTTGGTGGGCTGTGGGCAATTAGCAAGTGGCCTATTTCTCCCACACGAAACACTCACCATCGTGCGTCCTGTAGTTTTCAATCTCGGTCAGCTTCTCAGCCAGGCGGGTGAGCAGCGTAGTGAGCGTGGGGTTGAGAATGGTGAGGAGGATGGTCGGCAAGAAGGTCTGGCACATGTTAGCAGTCTCCTCGCCACCAGAACTACTCAACTCACCAAGTACTGCTTGAACGGCCCGTTGTAGACCTCATTGATGAAGATCTCAATGGCAAAGCAGCTCCCAATCAGCCCACCCAGCACCACCACGCAAGCCGCCGCAAACGGCGCCTGCAGCAGCTGCCTCGCCAGCCTCTTGTAAGGCGAGTACACCTTGACCACCTCCCCCGTCACAGGGTCAACGCCCTCCCTATCAAACTGGAACTGCGACCGGGGCAGCTGAATCCGGCCAACGCCCCTGACCCCCCACTGCACCGCCAAATCGACCTCCTTCATCTTCCAATGCTCAAAAAACACCACCGCCCACAAGCAATTCACCACGGCATACACCCACGAGTACGCGCCCAGCAACAACCAAGCCGCGAACCCAAACGCGGCGGGGAACACCAAGAACAAAAAATATGACTGCAAAAACGCAAAATAAAACGCCACCCGCTCCCCAAACCGGTCCCGAATCCGCCCGATGTCCCCCTCGTCCAGGTAGTACTTGCGGCTCCACTCGCTGATCCACGCCCTGTTAAACGCGCGGTCGTGCAGCGGAAACACGCTCTGCACGAACCGCCACCGGCCCCTTTTGGGCGTCACCCCGGCGCCGCCCTCGTTGCGCGGGCGCGTGATAAGCTCGTAGGCGAGGCGCAGGCGCTCGGCTTCGGTCACGGGCTCCTCGTCGGCGAAGTAGCGGTCCATAGCGTCGCTGTTTTTGTTGTTGCTGCTCTCAGAGGAGGCGGAGGAGGAAGGGGCGGGGGCCGAGGGGCGCACGCCGAAGAGCCAGTCCTGCAGGCGGGCGCGGTATATTTGGGATTTGAGCAGTGAGGGGGAGGCCAGCTTGAGGAAGATCAGGAGGGAGGATGGCGTGCGGCCGGGGCGGACCTCGGTTGCGAAGCCGGCGGCGGAGAGGGCCTCGATGAGCTGGGTGAAGGTGGCTTCTGCTTCGGCGGATTCTGTGGTAGGGGAGGGTGGGGGGGTTAGTTAGGGAGGGGATATTGAGGGGATATTGAGGGGGGTTTCAGAGGAAGGGGAGGCAAACCGTTGGGGGGGATGGAGTAGGCGATGACATAGTCGACGCTGTGAGGCAATTGCTTTAGCATTGGCTCGTGGGAGTGTCGAGGAAAGGTTGATTTACTCAAAGTTGGACTGGGCCTGCTTGTCCCTGTCCGGGCTCTGGGAGACCGCCATGGCTGAAGGGGGGCAAGAACGGGGGATATCTCGATATGACTTGAATTACTGATGTGAGATTTCCCGCTGCAGCTTCAGAAAAGCTCCTGGACGCACACAGGTCGAGAATTGGAGGTTGTGGTGATGTTTTATGGTTGGGCAGTCCTGGTGTTCAGCTTGGTGAAAGACGCAAAAGTGACCGACGTCACTCGCGATGCCGCCATGTCACCTTGCAGGGGCCCAGCCGCCCAAGGGTCTGGGCTGGTCTGTGCCCACCTCAGCTTGACCAGGTTCGGACGGCACTCGGGCGGGACCTGGAGTTACCAAACTCGAGATAGGGTTAGGGTTCGAAAGAGCCGATAACACCCGTTTAGCCCCTTTCTACCCTTTTTTGAATCCACAGAATGCGAACTCGAGCTCAGAATTTTACCGCGCTGCTGTGGACTTGGACCGGATTTGTCACTCACAGGGCGCATTATCGAGACGGCAAGCTTATAAGCAACCCGGACCGGCAACGGATTCTCACCCCGCAACACCACATTCTCATCACCCTTGTTCCTGCCGTCACTATTCTTGATTTTGAACTCTGGAACAACATTGAATCTTCTTTCTCAAACCAAGCAAGATGGACTCGCAGGGATTCAGAGAGGCGGCCACCGCCACGATTGATGAGAGCAAGTACCCTCCTCACCTAAGCAACTCACTGATACTAACCCCTCCACCCAGTCATCACCTACTTCGACACCCTCGCTTCCCGCAATGTCGTATCCTCCGTCGAGCCGGGCTACCTGCGCAAGCTGCTCCCCGCCGAAGCACCGCAGGACGGCGAACCCTGGGCCGCCATCCAGCAGGACATGGAAGCCAAGATCATGCCGGGCATCACCCACTGGTAAACCCCCCGTCCCCCGCCCCTTTCCCCTCTTCCCCCTACCACCCACCATCTAACTCCCTGCTTATCAAGGAGCCACCCCGGCTTCCACGCCTTCTTCCCCTGCGCCACCTCCTACCCCTCCATCCTGGGCGAGCTCTACTCGTCCGCCCTCTCGGGCGCCTGCTTCAACTGGATCTGCTCGCCGGCCGTCACCGAACTCGAAACAGTCGTGCTCGACTGGCTGGCCAAAGCCCTCGGCCTACCGGCCTGCTTCCTCTCCACGGGCCCGACGCGCGGGGGAGGCGTCATCCAGGGCTCGGCCAGCGAGGCCGTGCTGACGGCCATGGTGGCTGCTAGGGATAAGTACCTCCGGGAGACGGTGCCTGATACCCTCGAAGAGGGGGAGAGGGAGGAAAGGGTCATGGTCAAGAGGTCAAGGATGGTTGCGCTCGCGACGACGCTGACGCATTCGAGCGCCAAGAAGGCGGCGTTGATTTTGGGGTGTCGGTTCCGCGCGGTGCGGGTGAGGGAGGAGGACGGGTACGCGCTGACCAAGGCGGGGTTGAAGGCCGCGCTGGAGGAGTGTAAGGCGCAGGGGCTGGAGCCGTTTTTCCTGGCGGCGACGCTGGGCACGACGGATGTTTGCAGCGTGGATGACTTTGAGGGGATCAGCGAGGCGCTGGCCGAGTATGTCTCGCCCGGGGAGCCCGGCGAGGTGTGGGTGCATGTGGACGCGGCGTATGCCGGGGCTGCGCTGGTGTGTCCCGAGGTGCAGGAGTCGACGCGGATCGGGTTGATCAGTCGGTTTCATAGCTTTGATATGAACATGCACAAGTGGCTGCTGGTTAACTTCGATGCCAGCTGCTTCTTTGTCAGGGATCGGGAGTGGTTGGTGCAGGCGCTGAGTGTCAACCAGGCCGTGTACGGGAACAAGGCGTCGGACGGCGGGCTGGTGACGGACTACCGCGAGTGGCAGATCCCGCTGGGCAGGCGGTTCAGGAGCTTGAAGATCTGGTTTGTGCTCCGGTCGTATGGCGTCAAGGGACTGCAGGAGTACATCCGGCGGACCATCGCCAATGGGGAGTCCTTTGCCGAGGCACTCAGGGGCAGGTCTGATCTGTTCGAGATCGTGACTGGGCCGAGCTTCGCCCTGACTGTGTTCCGGTTGGCGGCCAAGACCGAAGGGGCGCCGCTGGAGGAGAGAAACGCGCTGACGAGGGCGCTGTATGAGAAGGTGAACGCCACGGGCAAGATCTGGCTGACGAGCACCGAGCTGGACGGCAGGTTCGCGATCCGGCTGATGACGGCTGTGAGGACGACGGAGAAGGAGCATATCGAAACGGCGGTCAAGACGTTGGTCGAGGTCGCCGAGGAGGTAATGAGGGGATAAACTGTTACACAGCATGTGTAGACTAGACCATAGACCGCATATACCCAGTGCTGCGTCTCGTTTTATCTGTCATCCGGCCTTGTTTGCCTCCCTCACTTGCACTTCTCGAGTAGGGCTCGACCTCCACACCATCGACCAAGAGAAGAGCACCCTTCGGAATGTGTTCAACAACTCATCCATAACAGCAGACAAGAAGCAGTACAATGCGACGCTATCTATCCTCGCCAACCCCAAACACCCAGCAATGCTACACCCAGCACACCTCACCACGCACCCAATCAGTCAAAGTCTACTAAATACTCGCCCTCCTCGGCGCCATCGTCCTTCTCAGCCCCTTCTTCCCGCCCATCTCCTCCCCGAGCGGCAACACCCCGCGCTCCCTTAGCCGCCCCAAAAACTCCTGCCCATACTTGTACCCAACCCCATAAATCTCCATAAACTTGCCAAAGTCCAGCGTCCCATACTCCTCGATCGGCGGGCGCATATAGATACACCCGGGCAGCGTCTTGGCGCGCTCGAGCGCATCCACGCTGCTCACGTACGCCAGGCGGGCCTGGATCTCGGCCAGCGTGGGCGGGTTGGCGACCGACGAGAAGGGGTTCCACCGGTTGAAAAAGGCCCACATGCCCGAGAGCGAGTCGCCAAAGGCCTGCGGGGTGTTGTCGTCGAGGGCGCCGACGTCGACAGCAAAAATGACGTCGGACCCGAGCGACTTCATGTGCGACACGGTCAGGTTGTCAACGTAGCCGCCGTCGAGCAGCATGCTGCCCTCGTCGCAGAGCGGCGGGAACAGGCCCGCGAGCGACATGGACGCCCGCACGTACCGCCACGCGTAGCCGCTCGTGTGGAACTCGGCCCGCGACTTGGAGATGTTGGTCGTGTTGCAGTAGTAGTCGAGCCAGAAGTCCTCGATCTGCGTGTTGCCAAAGGCTTTGAAAATGCCGCGGTTGAACTCATGGCCCGTGGTGTACGACGCCGACGGGTACGTCAGGTCGAGGGCGAACCGCCACATGCTGGCCATGCGGCCCGAGAACTTCTTGGCTGCGTTGACGATGGGGACAAAGTCGGCGTGCCGCGCGTACAGGGCGCCGATGAAGGCGCCGATCGAGGTGCCGCCGACGATGTCGATGGGGATGCCTGCTTCTTGCATGGCGCGGATGATGCCGATCTGTGCGATGCCCCTGGCGCCGCCGCCGCCCAGGACCAGGCCGACGGATTTGCCGCAGAGTCGCCGGGCCAGACGGTGGAAATCGCCCTTGAACGGGGCGTCTGGGGAGTAGAAGGGGCTGTGGCGTACTTTCCTAGATGTATACTTTTGAATCTCAGCCTGCAGAATCTGCACTCGTTCCCTCAGCGTCGGGCCTCCGGGCTTTGCGGGTGGATGGATCGGGACGGCGTTGGGGCTGTATGTCATCTGCACATGGAAGTGGCCGCCGTTGATCCAGACCCGGTTCTTGAGCCACTTCCTCGTGAGTCCGGAGTTGGAGTAGCGTTCCTGATGGAGAAGCACCAGGATTTTCCTCGCAGTCGACTTCATGCCGAGCATGAAGCGCTCGTACTCTCCGATCTCAGGCGAGCCATCAGCTAGGCCGACCATAAGTACACAATCGGCCTGGGCAATGCATGTTTGCGTCCACGGAGCATTGACGTTGGTGTCTGTTGAAAAGTCAGCGACTGAGCGTAGTACGAACTACCCAGGAAACTCACCAGCAACGTAGATCACAAGCCCGTACTTCTCCTCCAAATCCGCCAGATACTGCGACAACTTGAGCTTGCCCATTCTGTTAAACGCGTGCTTCCCAAGATGATTCAGAACAGCCGCACTGTTCAGCGAGGTAGCGCCGTTGGGAGCGCCGACCTCGGTCAGCGCGTTCAGCAGCCTATTGCCAAACTCGACCACAGGCACGCCCGCCGAAACCGGTAGCACGGCAACAGTCCGCAGGTTGAGCGTGGTGGAGCTCTTGTTGACCGAGCTTCTCCCGGACGTGTCCCTGAGCCCCAGCACGGTCGACGGATCGTCGATCAGCGCCCTCATACGGGACGCGATGATCTTGGAGATCTTGATCGTGATGTTGGGGTGCTCCTGGGCCAGGCTGTTGAACAGAGTGCGGGGGAACTTGACGAGTTCCGTGTCCCGGATGGCGTGCAGAGTGCCGGAACGGGAGGACTCGGTGAGCACCTCCAGCTCTCCGATGCTCTCTCCTTGACCGTACTCGGCCTTGACATTCATGCCGCCGTCTTTCCGGTCTTCGACCAGCCTCAGGCGGCCATTCAGCACGATGTAAATGGCCTCGCTCTCGTCTCCCTCGTGGAAGATGACCTGGCCGGCATTGACCTGGAGCCACTCCAGCGCAAAGTCGATATGCAGAATCAGACGGGGCAGGAGGTTTGTGAGCCTCTTCGCCATGGTTAGGAGTACAATAGGATACCGGTCGACGATCCTCTCGATTGAGGTAAGCGGGAGGAAGCCGACATAGACGTCCGTCTTTGCTACGACCTCGATGAAAGACCGGTACGACGAGATGGTGCCGACGTAGCCAGCGAGCCCACCAGGCTTGATCAAGGCCACGCTTCGCCGGCTGGTTTGGGCTTTGTTCTCACCATCGTCGACATCGTTCCCGGTCCGCATAGATTCCGCGACTCGGTGTGGCGAGCAAAGCGACTGGGCGTTATCCATCGCATGCAGCGATGTCCTGCCAGTAGCGTGGACAACATCGGATGACGAAGTGTTCTCCTGGGTGCAAATATCCAGGAAGCCGTCAACGACATAATAGAGACCTGGGTTTCTCTCTCCTTGTTCCACCAACACAGACCCCTTCGGAAAGAAGACAATCTCCATCTCGTCTCTCATCTCCTGTGCCAGTAGATGTGGGTTTGGCGAGGGCGGCATGGACAGCCCCGCAGATGTTAAGGACTCCGTGTCTCCGTCGGCTGATCCATCGAGCCCATCCATGAATCCGAAGGCGTGGTTCGTGAAGACGGCTTTCTGCCGCCGCTGGTCGAAGGATATGAGTCGTGGAGAAGCCTGATTCGAGTCTGTATCCCTATTCGAGCCGCCGTTGCCGGTCAAGCCGATAGACCTGAACATGCACTCCAGAATCGACTCCCGGAACAGGTTGTCCTCGTCCAGCATCTCTCTCTTGTCGAGCGCAATATGGACGTTCCTCTGGGTCGCGAACGGGTTAAAGGTGCGCTGGGCTAGCGGGGACACGGCGTCCCTCTGAAGGTCGAGGTGGGGAGAGGGCCCATCGGTAAAAGCGACACTTTGCGCTCTGTTGCCGCCGCCTCGCGACTGCTGCAAATGCGTTACCAGGTCCCCGGCGCTGGGTACAGCCAGAGAAGAATCCGTCATGGAGAGATGGCGCTGCTTGGAGAAGGCCTGCAAGGCTGCCTCCTTCCGAAGGGTTGCTGTTGAACGGCGCCGACGGCCAGCGCGAGAATTGTGGAGAGCTATCCCCTTGCTGACGTCCTCCTCTCCGATCCTCTCCCTCTCTCGCTTGAACTTCTCCTTGAGCCGGTCCAGGGCATCCCCTCGGAGGTGATTGGGAAGTTGCTGGGTCGTGTATTTGAGCATCTGACGCTCTATTTGCAGAACCTCGCCGGTCAAGCCGAGGTAGTTGTATGCGGTCGCAAGCGTGACTCTCTGAAATCTTGACAGAATGACATGAACAATGTGTGCTGTAGCCTTGGGGTATATCTTTATCAGTCGCCTAAAGGCGCTCGCAGGAATGATGGCTACTGTTGTGTCCACCGTTGCTCTCGCAATGATGTCGGGATGCGCCGAGGTGATGCTGCTCCGCTTGGGCGCGGGTCTTTGAGGTTTGGCGAAGCCGTTGCCGTCGAGCGAGATGGGGGGGACCCGGGGCAGGTCACGGTCGAGGTGCTCGGGCAGGTGCTCCATGGAATTCGACGCAGACACATCCAGCTGAGGTGTATTTGGCATGGAATCCATCCTGACATGTGATTTCCGAAAGTCTGCGCTCGCAGGATAGTTGGGGAAGAGGCCGCTGTGGGCGGCAGTCCCGGGTTCCGAGTTGTCTTCGTCGGCGTGTCGCAGCGGGACGTCCTCGGTGAAAAGCGACATGATGGAGAATAGCGATGACATGGGCGCGCCATTCCGGACCTCGGTCAGCAGCTGGTATCGTTGCTGCCCCGGGGCAGGGTGCTCGTCATCGCTCGAGGGCGCCTCGCTAGAAGGACCGGCATAGTGGCTGTGGGCGTAGCGACGGTTGTAACTGGACGACTTCACAAAGATCTCCACCAAGCCGTCTACCACGAGACAGAATCCCTTCTCCTCCTCCAGGTTGAACGTTTCGCCGGCGATCAGCTTGCGGGTCTGCATGCTGCGGGTCAGCTCGTGGAAGACGGGCCGCTCGAGGTAGCCGAAGATTTTGATGGCGCTCAGGAACTCGTCGAAGTAGTTTGACAGGCCGGACTTGATGCCCTCCTCGTGGGTATCCGGGAAGAGGTCGACGTCGGGCTCCTTGCGTTGTGGCTCAGGGGGCAGCCGCGAGTACATGTTGAGGTAGCGGTACCTGACCACCCAACTGATGGCGCCCATCATGGCTGCAACGATGAGCATGCTGAGGATAGTTAGAGTTGCCGTATCTCGGACGAAGGCCTGGGTCAACTTACAGGGTGGTCGCGTTCATGGTGACCGTCAGGCTCGCCGAGAAGAGAGTGTAGAGCAGCGTAGGGACCGAGATGGTGGCCAGCTTGATAGCGTAGTAGAGCACCATCGAGACGAACTGCAGGACCCAGAGAACAAGGCGCGCAAAGAGGCCGAGCCAGGAGGACGAGCCATGTGCGTTGGCAACATCGCTTGCTGCAGCCACAGCCGATGACAGCGGGTTGGTATGGCGGTCGCCGGCGCCAGTTGCAGCCGCCATCGCTGTCGCCGCCGCGAGGGCGGTGGAGTTTACTACATCCATCACCGCGCGTATTGTGTTTCGAAATCGGCCGTTGTCATCGAGGCTGTAGGAAACTCGTGTTTTTGCGGTGTCTTAAGTTGTGATGTTTTGTACGGTGGTGGTTGCCGGAACACGTCGGCTCGGCTTCGCCTGTTCCTCGATTGCCGGTGCCTATTTGCTTTGCTTCAAGGTGTGATGGCCGCAGCGATTAAGCAGGAGACGGCACGCGCAAAGCCAGGGATACGAGTTTTGTGTGTGTTTTTGGTGGCCAGATGCACTCCCTCCTCCCTTCTTATACTGAGGTAAATTTATTTGCGCCCGGCTTGCGGTGAGACGGGGCTCGGCCTGCCGAGAGCGAGCTCCCTTGCAAGGTGTAAAACGCGAGGAACCAGGGCCGCAGCGCGCCCGCTGACGTCGGTGAGTCTCGAACTCTGGCATGTGGTGGGGCATCCTGGTCACATTGGCTGCCAGGTTCCATGCCGGGGCTTGCCGAACTGCGAACTTGAGCTGGGTGGGGGCTCACCCCGCCAAAACGCACCAGCCACACCCATCCCACTGCGGCGCGGGCAATTTTTGGTCGGGCATTCTGAAAATATTGCGGGCCCGTGACTGTTCTTTGAGCTCACCTCAACCTCCCGCATCCGACCAAGACCACGGTTCCCGAACCCACCCCGGACTCGACCTTCCAAGAGAACCAGTCCATTACCTTAGCTACCTATTCTCGACCGCTTCGCATTTTACGCACCACCTCTCCCGGCGCATTGCCCAACACCAGCGAAACCACACCACCCCCATCCCACTTCGCCCCGCCTGGGAACGGCACCCGCCTGCACCATGTCGCTCTCCAACTGCCGCTTCTACGAGGAGAAGTATCCTGAAATCGACTCCTTCGTGATGGTCAACGTAAAACAGGTAGGGTTGGCTATCGCGCACCGCTGTTGCCCCACCCCGCTGACCGTCGCCAGATCGCCGATATGGGAGCCTATGTCAAGCTCCTCGAGTATGACAACATCGACGGCATGATTCTGCTTTCCGAGCTCTCGAGGCGTCGTATCAGAAGTATCCAGAAGTTGATCCGTGTTGGCCGCAACGAGGTCGTCGTCGTGCTGCGTGTCGACAAGGAGAAAGGTTGGACCCCGCCGTCGCCCACCTCGCGTGCTGCAGCAGTGCTAAAGCGGGGCTAGGATACATCGATCTGTCCAAGCGCCGCGTGTCGCCCGAGGATATCGTCCGCTGCGAGGAGCGGTACAACAAGAGCAAGATTGTGCACTCGATCATGAGGCACGTCGCCGAGAAGACGCAGACGCCAATCGAGACGCTCTACGAGACAATAGGGTGGCCGCTCAACAAGAAATACGGCCACTCGCTCGACGCCTTCAAGCTCTCGATAACGTATGTTTCGGGTATGCCCGCGCTGGGCGACACACTTGGCTAATTATACGCGCAGCAACCCCGACATCTGGACCGACATCAAGTTCCCGACCGACGCTGATGCCGAGGAGCTCAAGTCCTACATTGGCAAGAAGCTCACGCCGCAGCCGACCAAGGTCCGCGCCGACATCGAGGTCACCTGCTTCAGCTACGAGGGCATCGACGCCATCAAGGCCGCTCTCCGCACCGCCGAGGCCCGCAACACGGCCGAGACCCAGGTCAAGTGCCGGCTGGTTTCTCCTCCTCTCTATGTGTAAGTGCTGGATGACTACCCCTGCGGAAAATTCGATTTCGGTCTTGGTGACTAACGCGCGACATAGCCTCACCAACACCTGCCTCGACAAGAACGCCGGTATTGCGCGGCTAGAGGAGGCGATTGTCGACGTCCGGACGAGCATCGAGGCGGCCGGCGGCAACCTCATCGTCAAGATGGCGCCCAAGGCGGTTACCGAGTCGGACGACGCAGAGCTGCAGGCTTTGATGGAGAAGCGCGAGCGTGAGAACGCCGAGGTCAGCGGCGATGAGAGCGTCAGCGAGAGCGACGACAACATCCCGGAGACGGTCTAAACAGCATCGCCACCATCATGACGCAGTAATGAATCGGGAGGGGATGCAACGATTCAGGCCCCGTGTCTCGTGGGATCACCAAATACCCGTGAGCGTGGGCTAGGACAGCGGGCGGGTTGATTGGTATGACTGGCGTCTCCGGAGTCAAAAAGGTCAGACACGGTAGACAAGGTAGCTATTCCAGGGCCGCAGCGGTAAAGAAAAGGGAATGAAGTAACACTGAACAATGTGGCATGGTGATATGAGCGTGCTTCAAAATTATGTACCAATCGCGGCACCCACCACCGCTCCCCCCTTATCGCTTATCACGACAGCCCACCCATCATGAATTCACCACTTGCAACAATCCGTCTCATCACCAACTGGCAAATAAATCTCAAGCTACCTCACCCCCCACGCCATCAACCCAATTCCCATGGCGGCCCGATGGGCATGGGGATCGGCCGCCGCCGGCGGACAGCGGTCCAAATTCCTCCGGCAGGTCTCGCACTACCTCATCCGCTACGCGACCTGGATCCCGCCGCTCATCTGGTTCAACGCCTACGTCGCCCAGGTCACCTTCATCCGCGGGCCGTCCATGTACCCATTCCTGAACCCGCACTACAACGACTCGCTCCGCGAGGACCTGTGTCTGGTCTGGAAGCTGTACGCGCAGGAGGGGCTGCGGAGGGGGATGGTTGTTGTTTTTCGGTTCGTGTCCCCCAGTACGTCTCTAGAGTGAGTTGTGGGTTGTTGATATGTCCGGTGGTATCCAGAAATCCCTACGACCCCAACAAGACGACGGTCAAACGCATCGTCGGCCTGCCGGGCGACGTCGTCAGGACGAAGCCGCCGTACCCCTATGAGCATGCCGCTGTGCCTGAGGGGCATCTCTGGGTTGAGGGTGATGGTGATAAGAGCCAGGATAGTAACTACTATGGGCCCATCTCGGCAAGGCTGGTTACCGGGCGGGTCACGCATGTCGTGTCGCCGTGGGAGAGGGCTGGGAGGGTTAGGTGGTGGGAGCACCCGCTGAGGGCGGGGGTGCATAGGGCGGCGTAGGGATATGGGTATGGGAATGAACTTCGGAAGGGTTGGGGTGGGTTGGGGATGAGTCGGGTTGCTCGGGCGTGGCGAGGGAGAGGGTGGGTTTGTATCATAGTTCTAGGTTGTTGATATGAAACTTGGAAGTATAGAAGTTGATCTTAAGGGCAAAGCATGGTCTCAGAAGTAATTGGTAAATTCAGACATTTGAATCTTCAAGCAACTGGCAACTCTTTCTTATCCAATAACCCAGACTCAGGGTTATTGCTGGGAGACTCAGGGTCATGCACGGACCACCCCTGCCGTAAAAACGCATCGGACCAGCAAGCCGCCCAGAAATTTGAACCTGGAACTATTTGCGTTGCGATACGCCCGGCCAACCCACACGTCGCGACGCCATACCTCGAAAACTCCGGCCGCTCCCCGGGCGGCGCAATCCTCTGGTCCTCTTCCCCCCGGGGCGATGGTGCTTGGCTTTGAGACGGCCAAACGCACCCTGTCGACTGGCTCGCCCTCGCCCTCGCCTTCGCACGCCAGCGTCAGCGTCGCCGTCCCCGTCCCGGACCTCGACGGCCGTCATGCGGATCACGCGCATATCCTGTCGCATGTCCCCATCCCCGTCACGACCGCCGTTGGAACCACCGAATCGCCGCGCGCTCAGGATAATATGAGGTCACAAGATGGAGAGGTCGAAGGGCGCCCGCCTTATCTGCACGTGGGTCGAACCTGTTTTTGCTGTTTCCGTCACCTTCCGCCGGAACCGCGCGCTGACCGCACACCGCGACCGCAGTGCATGCTTGCTGGAGGACTGGGCGGATCGACCGGCGATATGCTCATGCATTCGCTCGACACAGTCAAGACGCGGCAGCAGGGCGACCCCCATATCCCGCCGAGGTACACGTCGCTAGGGTCGTCCTACCTCAAGATTTTCCGGCAGGAGGGGATACGGCGAGGGTTGTACGGAGGCTGGATACCGGCCCTTGCCGGCTCGTTTCCCGCGACGTGCTTCTTCTTTGGCAGCTACGAGTGGAGCAAGCGCCAGATGTTGGACGCCGGTGTCCAGCCCCATCTGGCGTATCTGTTAGCCGGTCAGTGTGGCCAATGCCGCGGTCAGGGGTTTTGTTTTCTGACAGATCTGTTTTGCAGGCTTCATCGGCGACTTTGCCGCGTCCACCGTATACGTGCCGTCCGAGGTGGTCAAGACCCGCCTGCAACTACAGGGGCGACACAACAACCCCTATTTCACGTCGGGATATAACTACAGGGGGACCACCGATGCAGTGAGGACCATCGTCCGGACTGAGGGCCTATCCGCTCTATTCTACGGCTACGGCGCTACGTTGTGGCGCGACCTACCGTTCTCGGCACTGCAGTTCATGTTCTACGAACAGGCGCAAAGTTGGGCGCATCAATGGAAGGGAAGCCGCGATATCGGGTGGCAATTGGAGCTCCTGACGGGAGCGGCAGCCGGCGGCCTGGCCGGCACAATAACATGTCCGCTCGACGTTGTCAAGACGAGACTCCAGACCCAGGTCCATCCGGAAGCCGGAGGGCTCGGCCCGCCGCCAACCGACCCGCCAAATTCGGGGACAGCCAAGGACGGGCATGCCAAGACGACCACAGAGGCGGCCACACAAAAGCTGCAGAAGCGGCTGATATCAACGTCCTCTCCTTCGACACACACGCCCAAGCCCGGGGCTGTCACACTCCAAACATCCTCGATGATCACGGGGCTCAGACTAATCTACAGGAGCGAGGGTGTCGCGGGGTGGTTTAGAGGCGTTGGGCCGCGGGCTGCGTGGACCAGCATCCAGAGCGGGTGCATGCTGTTCCTCTACCAGTCGATCCTGCGCAAGCTGGAGACGTACATGCCCATGGAGCGACGCGAGCTTGTCTAGTAATGCGGATCTAGAAAGCCGCGTTGTTGTATTTGTATATATAGACCATTTTGTACTATTCTGTGTTCGATACCGGGGGCTGTGGGAGGCAAATATGGGAGGGCGTTTGGTGTGGGCTGGATAGATACGCACTAGAGATAGACATGTAGATATACACAATCTTCATTCTTTAACCACCGTCGCTAATAAACAACATGAAAGCTGAGCATCCAGCACCAGATATGCAACTATCCCATACATTGATTTCTCGTTCGGTGTTGAACCTGGGCCCTTGGCACGCACCAGCAGCCCGACCCTAACCGCGATTGGCCCAATTGACAGCTCTTGTGGGGTTCAAATGGGCCGATGTGCTGCTGCATCACCTCAGACCTGGAAAATGGCAGCGGAGCTCGACCGAGCCATTGATGAAACCTGAAATGCACGACGACCTCCCTCGCCAGTGACGCACGCACACACGACGCCCGAGAAACCCCCGCCGCCGCTCGAGATGCGCTGACGAGATGGAACGGCAACACCACCAGGACCGCCGCCATGTCGTCTTCGCTCCCCGTTCCCTCCAAGGCGGCCCTGACGGCGCTGCGAGGGCTCGTCGTCGGCACCTCGTGCACCCTCGCCCTGATCGCCGAGGACCGCCGCCGGAGGATCAACAATGCCGTGCGCGCCATCGAGAATGGCGAGCGGATCAAGGCCGCCAGGGGATACCGCGCGGGCGGCGCCTCGCTTGCCATTGCCATCGAGGAGGAGGCGCTGTGGGATCCACGGTTCGGACCGGTTTCGGGGATCGGGCTGGAGCTGCATCGACATGATAATACGGGGGGGACGTCGAGTGTGGCTGGGGAAAATAAGAATCAGAGTTTGGGGAGGGTGGGGGAGGACGAGGTCGAAGCATTGGCGGAAACATCAGGGACGGGGTTGGTGAAGAGCAAAGGGGCCGCCGCATCCGAGCAGCACGAGGCTAGCAACACCACCAGCGCCGACTCCTCCGCACAACCTGGTCAGCTCGTTAAACCTCCGAAACGACGCTCAGTCCGACCTCGTTCCAAGCTGACTCCGGCACCCAATTCCGGCCCGAGCTGGGCGCTGGCGAACACGGAGGTGGTCAAGGCCTACACTTTCCCAACCATCGACGAGATTGTGGTGAAGGTGCACCAAGCCTGCAACACCAAAGACGCTCGCCAGCTTGCCGCTACCTTGCGAACAGCTCTCGAAGCGATGGACCACAGGCTTGCTCCTCCGAACCTGAACCGGCCCTGGATTGAAGCCACCGCGCGGTTATGCCGGACATGTCAGGAAGAAGGGCAGCTGGATGACGCTGCGACGCTCCTTTACCGGATCATCTGCCGTGGGCCACTGGAGGAGAGTGACTATCTTAGCCACGAACCCTTTGCGTTGATCGAGGCGCTGCTGGCACGGGCAGAGTTGAACAAGGAAACAAGAGATGTCTACGCGGCGGACATCGACAGTGCCGTCAACCTGTTCGTCCCGAAATTCCTGGAGCGGCCAACAGGCGCGAACCCGCAGGTATACAGCCTCGGGCGCAGGCTGCTCAAGCATTGTTTCTCGGCGAACCGACTGCAGAGGGTTTTCGGCATTTATCGGCGGTGCACCTTGGTTGCAGAGGACAATTGGAATGATCTGGCCTCCTGGTTTCTCAGGGCGATCCACGAGAGACAGGACTACACGTCCGTCGTCAAGATCTTCATCACATCCTTTGCCCAGTCCTCCCCAACGGAAGCGTCGGTCCATGCCATCGGGGATCTCGTCGTCGACAGCGTCGAACTCTCCAACAACCACAGGCCAGAGGAAGTTTTGGAGACGCTGCACACTATTTGTACCAGTCTCGGGACCAGGCTGAACCCGAAGTGGGTTATGAGGCTTTTCTTATCACACTGGAGGAAACACAAAAAGTTCCACGAGATCGAGGCCATGTTTGAGAAGCTGCACACGCCGAAGCTAAAGAATTCCGTGTTCCGCTCGGACAACATCTATCGCATCATGGTGGAACTGGCTCTGGAGGCGGGCGAGGAGGCCAAGGCCGACTCGTACCTCATGCGCGCCGTCGCGCAGAACCGCGCTCTCGCCTCGGATGTCCGGCTACTGGGTGTCGTCGCCCGTTTTCACGCAGCGGACGGCGACTGGGGAGCAGTTCGTGACGATTTCGAAGCAATGAACCAAAACGGGACGCCAAGCGGCCCGGCCTATGGCCAGGTCTTCATCCCGGTGCTCAAGGCGTACGCTGAAACGCATACGGTCTGCGAGACCGAGGCGTTCCTCAAGTCCTACGTCGACGAGCTCAAGGTGCCGCTGTGCAGCTACATGGTCACGCTCATGGCCAAGCAGTACGCCGCCATCCGCGACGTCGGTTCATTGATCGACTGGCTCGACTATTGCAGCCGGGCCGACTTCCCTGTCGACGCCGCTTTCACCAACGCCATCCTGGTGAGATGCCGGCGGCAGTGGAATTTCCCTTTCCGAGAGCTCCGCACGCTCTTCCGAAAGCTGCAGGCCTTGAACCCCGACTGTGTGGACAAGCACACGGAGCAGGTCATGGCCGACGCCGCCTTGTCCGACTCCAAATACGGCGGCAAAGCGGCACGAGGGCGACTGCTCTCGTTGCGGCTCGACCCGGTCAAGCCCCCCGGCCGGAGCAAGCACGCCCAGGCCGAGGATGTCATACCAGCCATGAAAGAGGCATTACGAAACGGGTCACCCCGCCGAGCGGTCAAGATCTACCGCCGCGCGGTACACACGAACATGCCCTTCTCGGCACACGCCCTGCACCTAGCCGTGCAGGCGCACCTGGCCTGGGCGCCCACCGACTTCGACACCGCCTACGCCCTCCTCCGCAAGGCCCAATCCAAGGGCGAAGACATCAACCCCAACATCAACTACCTCCTCGGCAAGCAACTCGACGCCCTCACCTCGTCCATCACCAACCCCCAGCAAGCAGACCACCTCATCCAAGAAACCCTGACGCAGTACCGCCGCGCGGGCATCCAGCTAACCGAAACCTCCCTCCACCGCGCCGCCGCGCTCTGCCTCACGGCGGGGCACCCCCGCGGCGCGATCCGCTACGCCCTGAGCGCCGCCGCCGCGCGTGACAGTGCCGGCACCGGCTCAGCCGAGCCGTGCTTCAACCTGCGCAACTTCCGGCTGCTGCTCGCGGCCTACGCGGAGCTCGTCGACGCCGACGGGCTGAGGGATACCATCGCGCGCGGGCTGGCCGACAGCAGCCACTACCGCGAGGACGCGGCGTGCCGGCGGGCGCTCAAGCACGCGCGCGCGCGGGTCGTGCACTCGCGCGCGCGGGCCGTGTCGCAGGCGGAGAGGATGCGGGCGGGGGCGGTCGTGGAGGAGGGGATTGGGCGGGTGGTGGAGGCGCGGAGGAAGTTGAGGGATGAGGGGCGGGTGTTGGAGGCGGAGGCGGTGAGGATTATGAGGCGGGCTGCGCTTGATGCGGGGAGGGAGGAGGTTGATTTTGGGGAGGTGCCTTGGTTGGGTGGGGGGGAGAGGAGGAGGAGGACGGGTGGTGGGGGTGGTGATACGGGGGAGGGAGGGGGTGGTGGTGGCTTTTTCGAAGATGGGGGTTATGGGGAGTTGGAACGGTCGTTGCTGGAGGGTTCTGCTGGGACGGCGGTGGAGGCTTTCTAGACGGCAATACTCAGGGGCAATATCCATGGATAGATCGGGAGATGGTGTTTTGCATAAGGTACCTAGGGGCAGCAGTTGGCAGTGTAAAAAGTAAAGTGTATTACTTGTACAATCAAAATATTCTTTGACGGCAGTTCAGTCAATGGACTCCCTCAACGGAGCCATCATGGAGCAGCTCTGCAGTCTGCAGTTGCCAGGACAAACAGGTCACTGCGCTTGGCCATCGACTGACATGTGAATTTTGGCGCTCAGGCACTCAGGGGCAGGAACCACAACGGCCCCTGCGCGCCGCCCCTGATTGGCTCCGCCAGGGGTCTGCCCCCAGCGCGGTGCCTGCCGCATGGGACGATTCCCGGGAGAGATCGGTCTCGAATAATTTCAGTTCTTGCCCTCGGAGAAGGAGACGACGCGCAATCGAACCGAACCGGGAGGATCCCATCTGCGCCCCGATTGAGTTACGACTTGGCGATTTGCTAAAAGGACGGGAGATCCTCGACAGGTTTGTCTTTTTTTTTTTTCCACGCCCAGTCAACACCAAGTGATCCCGGCGGTTTATCAGGAGTCGGCTTCTTCAAAGACATCGTTCGGCTGCCTGCCACTCAACTACTCGATCGAATCCCACGCCGACTGCCGACACACCCGAACGAACCAACACCGAACCGCATCCCCCATCCACACATCCACAACCATGGCGGGCGTGGCCGACTCCCAGGCCGCCCGCAACCTCGAGCGGCGCGAGCAGCACCACGAGGCCGACGTCGTCGTGGTCGGCGCGGGCGTCTTCGGGTGCGCCGCGGCCTTTGCCCTCGCCAACCAGGGCCGCAGCGTCATCCTGCTCGAGCGCTGGATGCACGAGCCCGACCGCATCGTCGGCGAGCTGCTGCAGCCCGGCGGCGTCGCGGCGCTGCGCAAGCTGGGGCTCGAGCACTGCCTCGATGGCATCGACGCCATACCGTGCTACGGATACCACTGCCTGTACCGGGGGGACGAGGTCGCGTTTTCGTATCCGCCGCTGAGAAGTGACGGGGAGGTGGTTGTGGGCGCGGGGAACAGGAAGGAGGCGGAGTTGAACGGGCATGCGAATGGGCATGCGAATGGGCATGCGAAGGAGCCGGTTAGGCCCGAGGGCAGGAGTTTTCACCACGGGAGGTTTATCATGCAGCTGCGCAAGGCGTGCATGGGTCACCCCAACATCAGCGTCTTCGAGACCGAGGTCACGGCGACCATCAAGGGCGAGCACAGCGACGCCGTGCTGGGCGTACAAACCCGGACGAAGGACCCAGCGACAGGCAAGAAGGAGCCCGACTGCTTCTTCGGCCAGCTGACCATCATCGCCGACGGCTACGCTTCCATCTTCCGCAAGGACCTCCTCGGCTCGACCCCCATCATCCGCAGCAAATTCTACGCCCTCGAACTCATCGACTGCCCCTTCCCGCCCGCCAACCACGGCCACGTCGTCATCGGCGACCAATCCCTCGCCCTCCTCTACCAAATCGGCACGCACGAGACCCGCGCGCTAATCGACATCCCCACCGACCACCCCGCCGCCTCCCCCTCTGCCGGCGGCGCACGCGGCTACATCCAAAACATCGTCCTCCCCTCGCTGCCCCCGCACGTCCAACCCAGCGTCATCACCGCCCTCGCCGACGGCAAAATCCCCAAGAGCATGCCCAACTCGTGGCTGCCCTCGACAAAACAAACCCGCCACGACGGCGTGATCATCCTCGGCGACGCCCACAACATGCGCCACCCCTTGACAGGAGGCGGCATGACAGTCGCCTTCAACGACGCCCTCCTCCTCGCCTCCTTACTCTCTCCCATCCCGTCCCTGTCGGACCGCCCCGCCGTCCGCGCCGCCATGGCTGCCTTCCACTGGCGCCGCAAGAGCCTCACCAGCATCATCAACGTGCTCGCGCAGGCGCTGTACAGCCTCTTCGCGGCCGACGACTGGCAGCTGCGCGCGCTGCAGCGCGGGTGCTTTGCGTACTTTAGGAGGGGGTGGACCGACGAGCCTGTGGCGATGCTGGGAGGGTTGTTGAGAAGGCCGGTGACGCTGGCGTATCACTTTTTTAGTGTGGCGTTTTTGGCGGTGTGGTTGAATATTCTTGAGGTGTGTGGCGGGTCGGGGGTGCTGGGGGTGGTGTATCTGCCGGTGGCGCTGGTGCAGGCTGTGATGATTCTTTGGAAGGCTTGTGTTGTGTTCTTGCCGGTGATGGGGACTGAGTTGAGGTGAAGGGCGGGTTGGTTGAGGTGGGATGGGGAGGGGGGTGTAGATGGATGGAGGGTTTATACGGGGTGGAGGGTTAAAATTCGTTGGGTGAGGTTGTTGTTTTGTTAGGGGTTATTGGGCTTTGATGCATGTAGACTTTGGTAATGGTAATGAGAGACGGTGGACATGATCATGTTGCATCCCAAATTCAGGGGTCGAATCGCAGTATATACCTCCTGTTTGAAATGGCATGAGAATAGAAGGGTATTACCACCAGGCGAGAATAAAACGACGCCCTCGGGACCAGAAATGACTCCAGGTTGGTACTTTTTATTATTGACATACAGCGGGCCCGAGTCTACTGTGTACATCCCACCGTTGTTTACACATACATCTATTGTCTCACTCTCAAAAACACCCACTCTATTTTGTCTACAAAAGATCTCAAAACACGCAAAGCAGACAACCAGAGTCAAGCCAACCGCCTCCTATAAACCCCCAACATCCAACTCGCCCTGAGCACGGCCAGCCCAATCGCCATGCGCACGCTGTCCTGGACGAGGCTCATCTTGCTGCCGTCCACCTCGTGCCAGCCCACGGGCACCTCGGCCACTTTGATCCCGTAGCTCGTGCCGATGACGGATCCGTCGCTGGCCAACACGGGGGTGGCGGGGGCCGACTCGGCCAGCATCAGCATCTCAATGTCAAAGATCCAGCCCTCGGCGTGCATGTAGGGCACGACGTGCGGCAGGGCGGCGCGCGAGAAGAGCTTGAAGCCGCACTGGGTGTCGCGGATGCGCGAGGTGGCGGGAGGGGTCAGGATGGTGAGGACGAAGTGGAAGGAGCGCATGAGGAAGTTGCGGACGGCGGAGCGCTGGGTTGAGTTGTTAGTATTGTTGGGAGAAGACAGGGTCATATGGGGTGGCTACCTTGACAACGGCCTCGCTGCCGACGAGATGCGCCCGGCTCCCGATGGCCACGCCGCGGTTCGACCCGTCGACCACGTCCTCGCACCCCTCGATCAGCCGGCCGAGGTCGCTGAACCGGCTCGCGCCGTCGGCGTCGGCGAACACGGCGTACTTGCCCCGCACGTGGCGCAGGCCGTGGGTCACGGCGCCGCCCTTGCCGCGGTTCTTTGCGAGCTTGACCACGCGCAGGACGTCGTGCAGCCCGTGCTTGCGGGCGAAGGAGAGGGCGACGTCGACGGTACGGTCGCGGCTGCCGTCGTCGACGATCAGGATCTCGTAGCCTGATGGCTGGGTGGCATTATCAAGTGCCCGGCCGGTGCCGGGTGGGGAGGTGGAGGTCGGGGAGTCGGGCTTGAAGACGAGACGGTGCGGCGTCGTGGCGCGTTTGCCCTTTTTGCCGCTCTTCTGGGCGGATCTCTCTTGCCGTTCTGGTTGGAGGAATCGGTTGTTGGGGCGGCCGAATTGCTGGTCTAGGTATTCGACCATTTCCTCGAGAGCGGCGGTGATGCGGGCTTCTTCGTTGTAGGCCGGGACCACCACGCTGATCTCCACCTCGGCCGGCTCGATGGTGGCCTCGTCGGGTACGGGGAAGCCGGCGGGGATTGTTGGGTACTCCTGGCTGAGCTTGCCCTCGGCATGCCAGCGGTCGTACCAGCAGGGGAGCGGGCGCGGGGCGCTGACGGTGCCATCGGGGCTCGTGGTGATGTAGGTCTTCTCGGAGGGGTAGGGGAGCCGCGGTTTCGGGGCGACGAGGTGCAGGAGGAGGTAGATCTGGGAAGGCTCAATTAGCAATTGGATTGAGTGTTCGGTGAAGATAACTTACACAAAAGATGGCCAGCCCGGAAAGCGGGAGAACGACGGCCAGCAGAAAGTAGAAGGGCCTCTCGGCGGCGGTTGCGCACAGGAGCCAGACCAGCTGCTCGAGCGACTCAACTGCGCCCTCGGCCGCCATACTGGCGCGCAGGAGGGAGAAAGCAGCGGCTATACCGCATGCAAGATGTGAGTCTCAGGAAAGGAGAGCGGGCGTCATGGGAGGCAGAGGGCGAGCTCGGCGCTTGTCCACGCATGTACTGGGTATGTAAGTTGACAGATCGCGAGGCTGCGCCTGCGATGATGCCACGCAATGCCAGGCATGTGGCTTGCAAGGCTGGCGAATCAAGCAGAGACCCTCTCCGACGAGCTACCCCTGGCGATCTTGGGCAGTCCCCACAAGCTGAAGCAGCTGTTAGCCAGTTGGGTCCACTTAACTAATTACCAGTACCTTACCTCACTCATCTCGTGAGTATCATTTGATCTCACCTGTCAAAGACCCAACACATCGCAATCGTAGTGCACCAGACGGCCAAAACCCGAGATGCCCGAGCAGGGTTCGACCACACTCCTCCGCGGCTTCCAAGTCTCGGTTGCCGTCCTTGACGCCTTCCTCGCAGCCAACAAGGTGGACGAGACCTTCGGCACGCCGCCCTTCTACAAAGACCACCCCGACCACGACCCCATCTCCAAGCTCCTCTTGGCCAAGATCGCTCGGTTCGACGAGAAGGCGGATAAGACCAAGTTCCGCGTCATACTCCCGTCGGTCGAGGGCGACGATATCGCCACGACCGCATACGTCACGTGTGCATGGGTGAGCGTCAAGGTGCATCGCGAGGTGAAGCTGGTGCATAACCTGCCTGCCGAGCTTCCAAAAGGGTTTGAGGAGCTCAGGTACGAGATTCTGGCTTTTGGAGACAAGGTGGCGGCAGAGGAGAGGATTGTCGACGATGGAGAGATGGGTGTGTACCTTGTCGTTACGTACGACATCCGGGGTATGTGTGGTCCGCTATTAGAGAGTCACCCATGCACCTAGGTTGGCAGTCCGTCGCTCCTATACGCGACACGGCAGTGGGCGCGATGACCACAGCGTAACACCTCATCACGTTGTTCGACCCATTTCGCCAAACCAGCCATCGCGCCCTCTAAAGTGGCATGGCTAGACCTGTGCCAAACGTCATCTCTACTAACAACCCAAGACCCCTCACATACTCTGCATACAAGGGTTACTTGCTACTCGGCCAGCCGCGCGGCCTGCTCCTCTCTCCATCTCAGCCCTTTCGTCTCCAGCTGCCAAATCAAGGGCACCGCCAGCGCCTGAAGCACGGCATACACGCCGAAACACCACCCCAGCCCGATCCTCTCTGTCACCGGCTCCAGCGCCGCGATGCAACCACCGGCAAGCAGACACCGCACTAGGTTCGAGGCCCCCCGGACGGTTGCCGCCCTGGTCGGGTTGAGGTCCGTCAGCAGCGTATTGGTTATCTAATTCGCCGTCGGGCCCTATGTTAGTGGCTCCGGCCGAGTGGCTCGGTTGCAGGCTTGCGGGGTGCTCGCTCACTGAGAAGATGCTGCTCGTGGTATAGCTTGTGATGAACTGCATGATCAGCATCACCGAGATGTGCTGCAGTGACTATTATTCAGCGCGGGGCCCCCTACAGATGCGAATCGGTATAGTAGGTACTCACAGCACGCGACGGGTTGGGGATGTGGTGCTTGGGCGTCGACGGCGCCCTGGCCTTGTCTACGACGTGGCGGTGGCTGGTGACGGTCGAGAAGAGGTTGCGGTAGAGGCATCCATGGCAAACGCAACCTTCTCTTCCAGGTCCAGAAACCCCTGAAAGATGAGCAAATCTTCCTGGTGCGCCATGGCAACACTGTTGCTCTTGGCCATCAGGCGGAGCAGCAGGCGCTCCCCAACCATCCAGCTGCCCGGTATGAAGAAATGGCGCGTGTATTCTACCGCGCTCTGCAGGCCCTTCAGCGTCACCGAGCTCACCCAGCCCTTGACGTCGACAAAGTACAGCAGCGACTTGTACAGCCCAATGACTACTTTGACGTGGGCGAGGAGGCCCTTGGAGAGGCACTTCGCAGACATGCTTGTCGTCGTGGTGGGATCCAAGCCGGACACGTCCAGAAACTCAAAGCAGGTGCGGCGGTCCTTGTCCGACCGCCGCCTTGTCCGGACGAGCAGCTCGCAGCCCCTGCGCGATGCCCACTCCCCCGGCGGCGGTAAGATACTGGCGCTGTTGCTGCTGCAACAAGCCGCGCTGGAGAGGGTGAGAGGTAGACCCTCTGCAGGAGTGAGCGCCTCGAGCGTCGCCCATCGGAACACGTGTATTTGTGTCCCGCGAAGCATCAAGAGGAGGTCAGCGTCGTTCGGGTGCTGGATCCACTGCTTGTCTCCTTCTCCGAGGGCTGAGCCGTCGTCGTATCTGCCGACAAGCGCACCAGTGCTGTCCCACACCTCGTCTCCGCCTATGGTTGAGAAATGGAACAGGTCGCCGGGGTGGTTGACCAGAACTTGCATGGCGGGGTGTTTAACATAGCGGTCGAAGAGGGGTGGGCTCGCCACCTCGCACACTCCTCTTCCGGGGGTCACCGACACGTGCACTGCGATGCAGCGGCCGATGGCGCTGACGGCGACGAGGACGGACCGCTTGCCGTGCCATTCGAGGTGCTTGATGGCATAGGACCTGTGCGGATAGAGCCAGAAATCGTGCAGCCTGGTGCCCTTGGAGGCATCGTAGATGCTGAGGCCGCCGTTCTTGCGGCCGCAGAAGATGTGCTTGCTGTCCTCGGAAAAGGCCACACAAGTGATATGATCATCGTGGCTGACAGGTCTCGCCATCATCTCGGGCACTACAGTCGAAGAGGAGAAAACCTCGTTGCTTGGTGACTCGCTGGAGTTGTCGTCGAAGGTGTCCCGGCGAACGAGGGCCGGCGGCTCCCAGACATTGCAAAAGTTGTCCCGCACCTCGTAGATGCGGAGGTTGTCTGGCGAAAAGGCGATGCACTGCAGCATGGCGTTGAAGGCCGAGATACGGTAGAGCACCTTCAGTGAGGTTTCGAAGGCGAGGATGTGGATTATGCCGTTCCGATCACCCGCGACCAACGTCCTGCCGTCAGGCGAGCTAACTATCACTCGAGCTTCGATGCTGTGGAGGTCGTGCTGCTCTTGTGTCCATGGATCGCACACGACAATGCCAACACCGTCGTAGGCAATGGCTAGCAGGTCCAGGTCCGGTATGGGGTTGAACACCATGTCCTGAACTTGCACCTGCTGATAGATGCCCCTTGTGCCAGGCCTGTAGAAGACGCCAATTTTCCGGCGTCGTTCAATGTCCCAGATAGTAACTGGGGCACACCTGTAGGTCACAGCCGCAAGCCCCTGGACCGGTGACATACAAACCCGCGCCGGTGGTGTCCCGGGAAGAATCCTGCGGCCGTCCTCGTCCGACTCCGACTCCGAGTCGCTGCTGTGGAATAAGGGGAGCTCGTCCCGATCGGACCCGTCCTTCGCAGAAAGGTAGTGGATCTTCCCGTCTTTTCCGGGCACCAGTAGTTCATCCTCGTCCACGCTGAAACTGATTGAGAGTGGTGACTGGACGTGTTTCACCTTCTTCGTCCACAGGCAATCTTGGCGATTGTCCCAGAAGGAGATCTTCTTCGTGCTGTACGCAACAAGAGAGCCGGTCGCCGGACCAAACGCCAAGTATCGGATGGGCTCACCATGAGCAAGAGTACCAACAAGCTGCAGTGTGACGCTGTTATAGAGCATGACGGCCCCCTTGGACAAGCCGACCGCTAGGTATTGCTCCGAGGCCGCAACCGCCGTGGCTTTGTTTTCGTAAACGAAACACGAGATTCTGTCCTCCCAATCCCGTTCTTGCGGCACTCCCAGGAGCTTGTACTGTCGAGAACGCTCGGCGAAAGTTCGATGGATAATGGACCGGGGAGGGCTGATGGAAGGGACCATGACATAGATGCACGACGGTAAATCAATGAGGTTCGATCCAAAGGCTGCTGCGATGTGTGCTAGGTCTGTAACCCAAGCAGTGGCAAGTTGTGATTGCCTGTCGAGCAATGGGCGGTCTCTGGCGCGCCGCGAGAGGAAGGCTCGAAGGTCCTGGACGGCCTTGATCAGAGTCATCAGACTTCCTCTCCTGGCAATATGATCGATCCAGGTTAAGACATTCGAGCTGAGAAAGGTATCAAGTAGAAGAAGCGGTGCGTCGATGTCGGAAGAACAATGAGCAAGGTGGAAAGGGAAGTGTGCGCAGGTGTAATCAGCCAGGATCAAGTCGCCCTGGGACTTGGCTGCCGAGCCTGACTTCTGTCTGCCTCGAGGAGGCGCAAAGTCTTTTCCTGACAAATAACCAAGGCAAACCTCGGCAAGTCGTGCATGGGCAGCGCCGAGGTTGATCTTGAATTCCGAGTCACACTGCACCAGGAACGCTGCCACCGTTTGGTGGATGACATGCACGTTGGACTGCCTGTCGACGGTGATCAGGTCGCCACACAAGTGAGCAAGGCGATCATTAGTAGCCGTTAGGGTGCGGTTGATATCGAGTCGGATTGCCTTTCGGAGCTCGTCGACTGACAGCGGCCTCGACGTGCAAACTGTCCACTTGAGAATGCACTTGACCAGCTCCACATTGGGGGTCTCGGCCATTGTTTTTGCAATTCGACTGTAAAAGTCGTCCATTTCAGTGGGCACGTCGTGGAGGACATGTTCCATGTCCTCTTCGGCATAAGTCTCGTCCAACCTGTTCATGACCAGGGAGGCCCACAGAAAGATGCCGTTGGACTTTGCAAGAATCTCAGTAACAATCTGTTCGCTGAGGTCGCTTCCGGAGCCGTAGTGCCGTCTAGACCGAAGGAATCTGGCAATGTCGAGCCTGGAGCTTTCTCCGCCAGTCTCTAGCTCCAACACTGGACTCCCCTCCACGCTCAAGGCTCGCTGGACTTGTACGCTTGGCCTGCTCGTAAGGAAGACCTGCAAGGACACAGCTCGAGGAATCTTGGACAGCATGTGGAGCAGCGTGTTCAAGCCTTTGTTGGCGCATTCATCGAGGGCGTCGAGAACCCAGAACTGCGGCGAATTGAATGTCGTCTTGAAGATGCTGCCGACGAAGATGGTGTTCCAGATCATGTTGTGATCGTTGGGGTTGAATCTCTCGTCGTTGGTTAACATAGCCAAGATGGCTTTCCGGATGTCGAAGTTTGACCAGGCCATCTGGAAGGCCACGGACCGCAGAAAGGCAGACGGAGTAGATGTCTCGGTATTGCCGTGTTTCAGAAAATAGTAGCTGCAGTCGAGATTGCAGTCTTCAAGGAACCGAATCACATGGCCCGAGGAGATGGACTTTCCTGAGCCTGGCGCTCCATGGAGCCACAGGAATCGCGGTACTGGCTCTCTTGACCTGGATGTGGGACTGGTACTTCCATCACTGGGGGCGCCGGAAAGCCATGTCATGAAGGTTGGGTGCTCGGTCAGCCAAGTGCATGTGCCGGGCTGTTGCTTCTCAGTGACGTCCAGGAGGTCCGCTTCTGGTCGTGCGTCGATCCCCAGGAAGGCTGAAATCATCTTCATCTCAGACTTGAAGTTACGTTGGTGACGCAAGAGATCTGTGGGCAAGCCAAGTAAGCGTCACGGGCGTGGTGTTAATGGGAGGCACAGTGGCGGAGCGCGCAACTTACAGTCTTTCTCGATGTCCTCCACGGCTCTAAGCAGACACCTCTGTACTATTTGGTAGTTGGGATGGGCGGGGCTATCGAATTTGCACACATGTCGATGGTCGGCTTCCAGGTACTGGATATGCTCTCCAGGAAGGGACATGACGGCCGAATCTTTCTCTACCACAAGAAACGACGTCGGGCCAAAAGTGGTTGGGACTCCTTCAAAAAACGACCAAAGCTGCAAATCGGCACTCACGTGGCGGAAGTCGTCGTTGATGGCCTAGATGGCGGTCAGTCTCGGACTCCTTTCTCGCAAGCTATATATTCAGGTGGCTGACTTGTAGCATGGCAGAGCTTGGGAAGAGCTCGTCAACGAAAGTCTTTGAACCATAGAAGAACGAGGAGGAGAGAATGCGAGAAAGCGTCTTCGCAGAGTCGGCGCCGCGGTGTGGGGTGGCAAGGAAATACATCGAGTGTATCCTTTTTGCAAACTGTTGATAGATGGGGTCTCGTTTTGCCAGGAGGTAAGCCTGCTTCCGGTTAGTATGTGGTCTGATGGCGTAAGTGCTCACCGGAACAGAGCACACCTTCTTAGCAACTAGACCTCCCATGCTGTGAGCAACCAGGACGATCGGGGTCTATAAGTGTGAGTTAGGGTACCCATGCCGTAGCAGGATTTCCGGCGGCTATGGCTGCTTACGTCTCCGTTCTTGCGCAAATGGGGCGAGTTGTACATGTCGGCCAACAGAGCTTGAGCGAAGTCATGGATACTGAGGCGGCTTTGTTGGGTCTGGGTCCAGGCTGAGTTGTATCCATAACTGTAAATACGGACGTGCTTGAAGCCCGGCTCCGACGGCAACCATTCCTTGGGCCAAAAGGTACCGGGCCCAGGTGAACTGCTCCATGTCTTTCTTGAACCGCCGCCGAGCCCATGGACCTGAACGAAACGTCGGCGTGTTAGAACATGGACAGTTGAGGTGAGACAATGCGCCAAGAGGACGATGAGGAGGCGGCGAGGGAGCTCACAAAGATCAAGTCCAGGTGAGGCTCAGACGGTTCATTCAGGGGGTTAAGACCATAGGCACCGCGGGGGTCTTCTTCGGGAATGCTTTCCGAGATGGTGTTGCCCGTCAAGGATCTGAACACCCGGAGACGACGCTGTATACGAGATAATGATGATGGCGACCGTATTGGAGATGGAGGTGGAAGAGGCTCAACCTCGGAAGCCGGTGGGCTGCTCTGGTAGGACATCACGAACCCCTTTTGGCGGTCAGATCACGGATTAGCTCGGTCAGGGGTACCGAGAGATGGCAGGATGTCCGCACCAGGTTGTCACGCGCCATATTGGACGGCTAAGGACAAGCCAGGAATCCCCAACCGTTCCAGGGTACCGCTTCAATGTTGCTGGATGACATGGGGGAAATCTGGTCACCAAGGTTCGCGGTTCGATTGGTGACAAATAGCGCCGCAGGCGTGCATAAGCTGCACATGCGGAGTCGGTACAACGCACTCCCTGGTAATTACCTTACCAAGTACTGGGTAGGTGACCGGTCCATGGGCAAGTTGGTGCAAGGCTCTATTTTCCTAGGTATATATAATTGTATATATTTTGTTCCTACAGGCAGCCCTGAATTCAGGACTTACAATTTAACCCTTGTTTATTTTGTTAGCGGAACGCTTTGATATTTGTCTCTGACTTTGAAGATTGATAGAAAAGGAAGAGAAATAGAAGAGATGAGAAATAGAAAAAAAAGACAAAAAAAAAGTGATAAGGAAAGAGAAATACCTTTCTCTTTTCTTCTGAGGTCAGCCGGGACTGATGTTGCCCGACGATCGCCCGTCGGGCGGTGATAACGTCAAGTCAGCCTCGCGTTCGATTGAGTAATGCGGAGCTCATATTCGGGGGAGGGTGTACGAGCACGCGATCTTGTCCTACTATGTAGGCGTGCTCGACAATGTCTCGTACGAATACTTGTTGTACCTTCCGCCCTCGTCAGCGATCTTGGTGACCTTGAGAGCGGCTAGCCTCTTGGATCGTTCTTCAACTGCGGTTATGGATTCTCTGGCGAACCACAAAGACCCTGGTCCCCATCCACCCGTGGAACACTGACCTCTTCTATTTTTATTCCACGCACGTGTTCGTCTTTTCATCCCAGCCCAATCATCACCGGCCCTACCCGAGGCCGTGTCCCCCGAGCCGGGCCGAGAACGAGCCCTCCCTTTCGATATCAAATATCGGCGCCGATAGAAGGCGATAAACTGCAACCCGCCCTCAATAGAGCGCCTCCCAGCTGGCCCCGGGCCAGCCTCCAAGGTGCGGGCGCGGAATGCGGCGTAAAACGCCCAATCCCATGAGTTATCTTCCCCTCAGATGCACGACGCCCAAGCAGGGACCCAACAGAGTGCAGCTTCTGGTTCTGGATCGAAGTTGTGGTCAGGTGTTGCGTGGCAGACATGCGGGGACAGTGCAGGAAGGAAAATGCGACCCTACGGTCCCTGCCCTGCCTGGCCCCGTCATTATTGCAACGGGAAGCTCTGTCAGCTGAGAGAGCCCTTGCTTCGGTGCTCAATGGCACAGGTCCTTTTTGTGGCGCTCTCTCGCGATGGCTGGTCAAGGGTCTGCGATCAGGGTCTGGTGTAACCCAAGATTTGCTAGTGGAGGGGTTGTGAATCCCGGCTGTCGATCGACACGCGGTGGTGGTGGTGTAACTATCCGTAACTGGTGCTGATCCAAGTTGAACACCACGTCTTGCAGATGCTCTCATCATCAAGTTGCGGTCGACACACAGACAGACAGACAGACCGACCGTCTGACGCCAAGTTCATGACAGTGGTGGGTTCGCATTTCATGCGGCTCCATCGGCGGCCACGTCTCCAAGGCTGCTGCACCCGTGTGTTGGTCCGTTTTGGGTAGACCTTCGCGAGTTTGGCTAAGCCGTTCTGAGCCTGCACGCCCGCCAACACCACCGACGGACGGCAGTAAGGCCGGTCGGTCCAGGCTCCCAATCTTCAGCGCTGGTGGAGGGGCGGCTCTGATGCCCGCGATTGGGGGTTGGTTGGGTCGTGGCGTGCCCATGCTCCTGTACCCCTTATCAGGAGCCAGTCTGTGACCCGTCGGCGACGACGCCGAGTGGAGGAGGTTGAAGGGGAGAGACAACCAAAAGATGGAGTCAATGATCTAATGTTCGGTGAGTGGGGGTGTTGAAGCTCCGGCGTAGCGGGTCCCGGGAGGAGCGCCGGGGTTCCGGTCTGTTTCGGGCAGTGATTCCCGAGCGGAAGGCTGGTCGAGATTTCGAGAAGAAAAGAAAGAGGCTGAAGAAACTCACCACCCCATCCATGCGTCGATCCCGTTCGTGGAATCCACCTCCCAACCTCCCCAGTCCCTACCTCCCCAAGCCAACCCGACCTCGTGAGACCATTGGAAGCGTACATATATACATAATGAATGTATCAAGCATCACCAAGCTCCCAAACCATAAGCAAACCCCCAAGTCAAAGCATCGCCGTCAGTCGGTTCCAAACCTCTGTTTTGCCCCATATCTTGGTTATTAGCGCCCCAAACCTCCCCAAACACCGGGCCCGCCTGTTTGCCTCAGCCCTGAAACAGCCTAACCCACACTCAGTCCCGTCCCAGTCCAAGCGTGCACAGATAACAGAGACGGGACGGACGGAACGGACGTCAGCCTCGATTGAGCTTGCCGGAACGACCTCCTTGATAGTTAATGCCCAGATACGGATATATCACAGAGATACCAGGAACAGGGGGAGTAGACCGACAAACTAACCCAACTTGCCAAGCTGTCAATCTATGAAGTCGACAAGAGAGAGCAACGCACTCACTCACAATCGGTATCGGGTGAAGAGGGGGGAAAAAACCCCCGAACACGAACGAGACCCTCGCTCCCGTCGCTCGCTCGGAACGAGAGCGGGATTTGCCCACTTGTTTGGCGAGAGGAGGGGGAAAAAGAGGAAAAAAAAAAACCAACTAACGAACCAACAGCCAACCTAACGCACGCATGCGCACGCATCCTCCCCCGTTTGACTAAATAATTGGTCTGCATTACGGGGGAGACACGGAACCCGGCATCCTTCCTTCTGCATTTTTCTTGGCTGGACTCGACTGGACCGACATTTGAGCCCAGCCCAACAGGGCAGGAGGAAGAGATATCATGACGAGAGAAAAGCACACTGGCAGCAGCGGGTCGGGCTGCGTGGGATGGATCTATCTATCTCTGCATTGTGCAGGTCGCGTACACGAACATGAACCAGCGGGCTGGGTCATGTCGAGTCAACAAGAGGGGTAAGATCAGCTCGGTGGGGGGCTGCTTACTCTCTTTCGCTCTCGGTTCAGAGGCGGTCACAGTGAAACTGAAGCAGACAGTTGATCTTCAAGTTTGTGGAATTGGGACCTGAATACCGCCCCATGTCGTGGTGGTCAAGGTAGGTAACTATCGACAAATGAACCAGGTAGATACCTCAAGACAGTTCTGATCCCTCTGAAGGTGATCAAGCAAAAGTGCCAGTGTTCAAAAAGCCTCCACATATGCCAAAAAAGACAATCCCATCTCAACCAGCCCAGTTCTAATTGCATCCCATCCGCTCGCTGATATCCCCGCCAGCTCCCGGGGGCAAAAAGCCCACCTCCCAGATTTTGAATGCCATCATCATTAAAAGCCAAAATATATCAAACGCTCCATGACCCAAAAAATAGGCAGCCAACGCCGGATAATAGCAAATAGACAAACGCAGATGCTCCCCTGCGCGGGTGTGCTCATGACGGCTGATGTCGCTCGAAACAAAGGAAACGGATGATGGTCGAGTAAGTAAGTGTAGATGTGCCACAACGCCTCCCAAAAAACAAAGGGGTGCAAAGCCAAGTCTCAGACAGCCACAGCCGTGCTCTTGCCGCTCCTCAGCGACCAGCGGTTCTTCTTGACCAGCTTCCCGCCCGGGCCCGCGCTCTTGGAGAGCTTGCCCGGTTTAAACGGGGGCGGGGCGGCGGGCAGGACAATCTCCTTCGGCGCGGGCAGGGCGGATTCGTCAAAGCTCGTCGGGAGCGCCGTCACATTTGCCGTCGGGCGCCTCTTCTCTTCCTCCTCTTCTGGCGCAGGCCGGCGGGTCTCGATGGTGACAGTCGTGTTGGAGTTGATGGTCTCGAGCTCGGTGAACCGCGTCATCTTTGATGTCCTCCGCCCCTTCTTCGTGGGAGAGTCGGAGGCAATGACCGGGGCGATGATAAACTCCGCGGGCGCCTTCACGGTCGCGGCCTCTTCCTCGCCAGAGGATTCTGCTGAGACGATCTCTGCCTCCTGGGGCGCATCCACCTCCTCGACCTTGAGCACCGTGGGGAACGACACCGCCTTGGCGGAAAGCGACGCGCTGGATGCAACAGGGACCATCGTGATCGAGCTGGCACTCGAGGCCGCAGATGAGAATATTTCCGGCGTCGTGATGGCGGTGCCAAACTGCATGGGCGGAAGCGCTGGGACAGGCGGGATACCGGGCGTGAGAGAGCTGGTGCGCGGCGCAAGCGAGCTTCGGGAAACGGACTGGTTCGGGTCAGAAATTCGGCGTGACCGGCCGGGGTGCAGTCTGTGGATGGATTCGGTATCGCTCGTGGGCCTACTCGGCTTGGAGACGGTCGTCGCGATACTGGCTGTAGGCGGGATCGAAACAATGTGCCTAACCACCGGCTTCATTTCCAAATCATCCTGGGAGCTGGTCGAGCCGCCGGAGCTCTCAACGGGAGACGGCGCGGTATCCCTGCCCCCAAACTCGCCAACAGCCGGAAGCGGGACCCGGCCAGTCGACATCTTGCTCGAGGACCGGCTCGTGCGGGACGAGTCGACGATCCTTTCGACCTCCTTGCCCTTCAGCGAAAAGCTCCCCGCGTCAATCGGGCTGTAGCTCATCTCCCGGCCATGTGGGGTCCAGCCCGCCGGCATGCTGCTGTAGCTGTAGCCACGCGGTAGCTGCACAACGGGACTTGCGTAGGCGGATGGGTATGAGACGTGGGAAAGTGAGCTCTGGACTCGAGGCATGCCGGCATAGACGGGCGTGACGATGCCGCTCATGCCCACGCCGCTGGCCGTCATGGCACTGCGCCTGCGGTTCTGCTCGACAATCCGGACCCGGTCGTTTTCCCTCCAACCCGCCGGGCCGCCTGACATGGCGTCAATGGCAGCATGTTTCGGCACGTGCTTGTAGGGGGGCTTCTGGGCCTCTTCCTTCTCTTTCTTGGCCTGCTCTGCGCGGTGCTCCTTGGCGGCCTGGCGGCCCCGTTTTATCATGGAGAACATCGACATGGTGAGTGGCGCTGTGTTGCCGTTGCCAGCGCAAGTGGGCGCGTTACCAGGCTGGTCGCGGAGTGGTCCGGCAGCGGGGGTCGTCGGATTGAAGTGGTGCTCGACGTCGGGCCTCGCGGAAGGGCACCTGACCAGGTTGCTGATGGACGGTCCGCGGGGTGCAGGATGCGTAGTAATATATTAAATCGAAACGGGCTGCATGAACCACCGGGATGTAGCGAGCGACGTGAGGCTGCCTATATTGGGCCGCGAAGGGTTTAGCTGAGGGCAGGACGGCTGAAGGCGACAGGTGACGGGCGAAGGCAGTGAAACCCGACCCGCAAAGGGCACCCTGGGGCGAGGGAAGTTCGGGACGGGAGGCGGCGCGAGTTCCACTGGGTCGAGATGCCAGGATGGCGACCAGCCTGGTTGATTGTGGTCGTTGATGAGAGCGATGGTGAGACGGGGGCACAAAGACACCCCCGCGAAAGGCTGATACTAGACTGTGTAGTGCGAGTGATGGCGACGGGCAAGGCAAGGCAGCTGTGAGGAAGAAACAATGGTTACAGGCAGTCAGTCGGAGGGTAATAAATAGTCCGGCGAGAACTGGGCTCGACCGAGCGAAGGAGGAGGGCTGCGGCAGCGTCAGCATTTTAAGAGTCGCCAAGCAGAAACTCGCATCCACCCCAGGCCAATGCAGCTCTCAGCCCTCAACTGTCGAGGGCCACCACCTCGCGGAACATGGCATCTGCGGCAGGGAGCAGGGGTGCGAGGCAGCCACGCGGGGGTTCGCCGATACCACACTGGCACACAATGGACCCATGTTGGAAGGAGCCCTGGCGGGTGGGACAGGCCCAGGCCAGCCCTGGAGGGACAGTGTTGCATGGAACCTGAGCCGTGGCTCGGGTATGGCTGACAGCGGACGGCAAGACGGATGGGATGTGCAAGCGGGGTTGCACAAAAATGGAAACAGAGGGACAGAGCTCTTGCTCACAACCTGCCCGATGAACCTTCCCTCGATCTTTGACTCAAGCCCCAACAGAACCCCCAAGGCAGGCGCGATCTCAGAGATGGGATCGCCAATGGGTCCCTCGCCAATGCGGCCAACCAAAGCCGATCTCCCGCGCGCAATTCAGAAAATCCCGAGCCCATTGCACCAGCACGCGCTGAGGTTGCGCAAAATCCAAGACGAAGGCGTGTCATCGAAGACGAGGAACAGATCACAGACCCGCATGCCCGGGCGGACCATTCCCTGCCCTGCCTGGAGCCACGCACGCAGGAAGGGCCAGTGGAAAAGCGGGCCCTCGTATTTGCTGCGAGGCACTCCGTCCATGTACCTGGTACTCCCCGATGCGACAACGTGCCTTACCGCCAGACCGGCTCGCAACGGACCAGGGCCCTGGGACGATCGCCGCCGGGTCCGCTGGCGTCGCCATGTCAGCCGCAGATGGCTGCCAATGTGTGACTTGATATTTGCAGGCGTTTGCCGCGCGGCGGATGGGCGACGTCCCGGAGCCTGGGAACAAGCGGCGAAAAGTCGCGATACAGGACGGACATCTTGGCGGAGCGCACCGAAACGAGCCAGATGCTAGCCCACTCCAGCCGCACCACTTGGCAGGGACAGGGCCGTGAACCACAAGGACCGTGCCGGCCGCGGCCACCAACAAGAAGGGGCATCGAAGATCTCTGTCGGTCCAGCCGTTTCCGAACGCCTCCCAAAGGGTTGTGGTGCCTGAACGGGCCGTTGGTTTTTGACCTGATAATAACCCAACCTACTCTCCCAAGTCTCCAAGTTTGTTCAAACATTATTCCAAGTGAGATAACTGACAGCTGAGAACCAGTCCCTGAGCCCGGAACTTCTTTGTCTCATCGCTCTCTCCGGTCCCCCCAGCCAGCCCCTGGAATGAGCGGATCTCCGGCGGGCAGATTGGGGTCGCTTGCTGCCCAAATCCATTTTATTCCTCCCGGGCCCAGCTGAGGGCCAGATCTGGCGGACTCTGCTTCTTCCGGACATGACAAGAGCCAGAGCGGATTCAATAGCGCCGGCTGGCCAGCCCTGACATGGCTCCTATCGGTGCCAGGAAGTGATGGAAACCGCCCGATGCGCTAATCTGGATCAAGCGGCTGCGCTAGCCGCTTGAAGGGGCCAGAAAAATCCAGAACGCCACACCAAAACCCAACGAGGAACTCAACGGAGCCATGGAAATGGCCAACCACTTCCCCGTCGCTTCAACACCTGGTTGGACGTCAGAACCGAAGACAGTGATTGCCGCGCCTGGAATGTTGTTGTCTCCCGAGACGCGCGGTTGAATAGTTACTTGCAGCACGGGTACTCGCACAAGCGCGGTTTAAAAAAAGAACGTGAAAAAGAAAGCGGCAATATTGGGCTAGTGCCCTGCCGATCATGCGGCTCTTGGCCGATGGACCCCTGTCTCGCCTGTTCGGACGAGATGGAGTGGATCCTCTGATAATGATGCTCCATCACTTCAGACCTCACTGCCTGCCCGCCATCGCTATCTTCTCATCTCGACAGCCACGAACTAGTGGTTGGAGACCGACGGACCAGCCCAACCGAAGCGATAATGGTATCTCTCTGGGAAATGCGGTGTGAAGGGCAACCTGGTCGGGCTTCTCATAAAACGACGGAATCGGGTCAGCCACAGCTGAAGCTGAACTGGCAAACGCCGCTTTGGGGATGAACCATTGAACCCAGGCTGCTTGCTGGGTGGTCTCAGCTCAGCCTTGTGGCTTCGGACGACCACACAAACGTCGCTTTGTTTGACACATACTGAGGGTGTCAAACGGGCTGTTTTGGTCTCACGTTTCGGGTAGTTGCGGGTTGAGACAATTTGACAGTTTGTTTCCGGGGGGTGTTGTCACTTATGTGGCGGTCTGAAAGTCCAACGACGACCTCAATGCATGGCGCCAGGGATAACCAGCAGCCCTTCCGTAATAAACGTCACAAAGTTAGCCAACCTTGTCCCCGTCGGTTGGGAATCAATGACGTGCGCCACCGCTGCATCCATCCCAGCCATCGACGTGGTTGCGTAGTAGTATCTGTCAATACATAGTTATTGGACAGTGCATCCACCAGTACAGCCGACGCCCCCATTCCATACCATACGATTCTCGGTCCCGACTGCGTGGCACCACACAAGTAGGTATGTGTTGTGTACAGTGTGGCTTTTCGGGCGTCTATAAGACGGCGGCAGATATCATGATGGATCCCATCCCGGCTGAACACGCGCTGTCCTGGCGGCCTGCATATATTCCCCAGGGTCCCGACGAAGCGGGCGTCGGGCTGGTTGCAGCTTGCGTTGCGACCTGCTGCTGCTGCGTCGGCGGGCCATCCTGAGTATGCAGAAAGTGCTTCGGGCGCTTGTGTTCGGCATGCGTTCTGCTGATGTCTGAGCCCTGAGCGGAGCGGGAGCGCTATGATGCAGGGCTCGGTGCCTGATATAAAGACGACCTTGCATCATAAACAATCCAGGTGTTGTGAATCTCTGATTCACTGACCTCAATGCACATTGCGATAGTGGTGTCATTCTGTCAGACCCTTTGACTAACCTTGACGTATTCGAGAATGACAGGGAGGCCTGAGCTGCTTGGGATCCGCCTTGGGGTGGTCTGAGCGATGAGCTAACATGTCGGCGATAATGAATAAATAACAAAAGGAAATGGTAATAGTCCCGTTGGTTCCCGGTGCCGTAATAACTGAGTTGAAAATGGTGTGCAATTCAAGTGCCGGTGGTCAGAGAACAGGATGTGGTGCGCTCTGGAGGTTCTTTGATGGTGCGGTGCTCTGGTATCGACTTTATTTGATACCAAAGGCCATTATGCCAGAGAAAGCATATTGGAGCGTGAGACCTCGACTTGTGCCGAGAGTGGGCATCGGTCAGTCAAGTCGCGTGCTTGGACTCTGCCGGAGAAAGCCGGAGCGGCCGGGCGTGGGCAGTTCGGATGTCGTGTCCAGAGTCACGGCCCGGCCCGGCGAGTCGCGGGACGGAAGTGGGCGTTGCAAGGCCAGGCACCCGGAGAGTCCGCGCCGAGGACGACACTCGCTGAAAGAGAAACGAACCTCGAATTGTGCAGCGAGAGCCGGAAGTGGGGGTCGCGGACTCGTCGGGGTGGCGTTGTGACATCAGTGCGCGCTTATTTCTGGGTTAGCGCCTGAAAAAGCCGGGGCATGGGCTTGCCGCTAGCCTGATTCTGGGCCCCGCCCGCTGCCGGCGGCCCAGCGATCACGCACTCCGCCCGCTCGCTCTCCATCGCAACCTTGCGCCCTGCAGCAGCGTCGGGCCCAAGAATTTGAACTTCATCGCGCGACCCATCGCCGTCACCCGGAACCGCCATCGCGAGCCCGCGTTTGCGCCGCCCATCTCGACGCGCCAGACGCCCGCCCTCCGATGATTTTAACCTGACCGCGCAATTGCCAGTGGTGCTGCCGACGTCGCCTGCTGCTTGCTGCCCTGTCACTGACGCTGTCGCTCGCCGCACGCGCCTCTCGAAACCTGACGCTCCCCTGACCCGACCGACCGACAGCTTCGGATTTTTTTTCCCTCCCTCGACGTCACACGGCGACCGAGCAACGACAGCCGACCCCACATCCCCCATCGCATCGCATCACCACGCTGCGCGCGCGCCCCCTTTGCTGAAAACGCGCTTCCCCCGGGAACGCGCATCCTTCCCGAGACAGTGGCGGCCCTTGTTCTTCTCAGCCCGGCTGAGCCTGACCTGTCGCTTTCGCCCCATCAGCTCGACGCTGCACCGCTGCCGCACTTGATCCCCGACAGCTACCCCGTCCCCGAGGCGGCCCCCGAACCGTTGATGATGGCACAGCCGGTGCCTCATCAAAACCCGGACAAGAGGCGCGTCAAGGTCTACGAGCTCCGCCACAATGACTGGTTCGACCGCGGGACCGGCTTCTGCTATGCCTGCTGGGCGCCGGTGCGTCTCCCTTGCCCCTGCGCTGCCTCGCATGTGGTAGTGGTGCATTTACATGCGTAATATATGGCGTCAAACATGCTGACCCGTGACTTGCGCATCCTGCAGGTCGAAGAGGGCCAGCCGAAAGAGCCCCACGTGGTCGTCGAATCCGAAGACCAGCCCAACCGGCGGCTGCTCGAGACCAAAATTGTCAAGGACGACGGCTTTCAGAAACAGCAAGGCAGGCGCTCCCCTGCGGCCATCCTCTCCGCTTGCCGAGTCTAACTTTCTCTGCAGAAACCCTCATAGTATGGACGGATAATGGTCTTGATATGGCGCTGAGCTTTCAAGAAGCCGAAGGCTGCGCCGCCATCTGGTTTGTGGAATTCGCAGATTTTGACGCCATGTTGTGTCGCATTCTAACCGTCCGTCTCTCTTTGCAGGAAATTCATCGACCAGGTTCAACAGACCTTCCAGGGCGGTATGGCGGGTCCGGACGACAGCCTTTCGGACGACTTGACCATGGAGCTGCCCCCGTCGATCCAGCTCCCTCCCGCCGACCTGGGGTCTCTCCCCGAGCTGGACATGGCGATCCGGAACCTGTCGCAATCCCCCGCCGGCCGCGACGCGCTTGCGAAAACGATCATGGGCGAGGACTACATCAGCAAACTGATTCCACTGGTAGAGATGGCCGAGGACCTCGAGAGTCTAACAGACCTCCACCGGTTATGCAACATCATGAAGACGGTTCTGCTGCTGAACGACACCAGCATCATCGAGCACGCCGTGTCGGACGAGTGTGTCTTGGGAGTGGTGGGCGCGTTGGAATACGATCCCGATTTCCCGAGCCACAAGGCGAACCACCGGCAGTGGCTGAACAACCAGGGCCGGTACAAGGAGGTGGTCAGGATCCAGGACGAGCAGGTCCGCCGCAAGATCCATATCACATATCGACTGCAGTATCTCAAGGACGTCGTGCTGGCCAGGATACTCGACGACCCGACCTTCTCGGTCCTCAACTCGCTCATCTTCTTTAACCAGGTCGACATCGTCCAGCACCTACATACCACTCCCGGATTCATGCAGGACCTCTTCGCCATCTTCCTCGACCCACACCAAGAGCCTCTACGAAAAAAGGAGGCGGTTCTCTTCATCCAGCAATGTTGCGCCATCGCCAAGAACCTGCAGCCGCCAGCCCGCCAGGGCTTGTACGTGCACTTCCTTAAGGAGGGTCTTCTCCCGGCCATCAACTTTGGCATGCGCCACCGCGATGTGTCGGTGCGAGTAGGCGCAACGGACATCCTGGTATCCATGATCGACCACGACCCGTCGCTGGTTCGGCAAACTATCTACGAGCAGATCCAGAAGCGGCTGCAGCCACTAACAGACACCCTGATCGACCTCCTCCTCGTCGAGGTCGACCTCGGCGTCAAGTCGCAAATTTCGGAAGCCCTCAAGGTGCTTCTGGACCCATGCCCGCCGCCCGTGCCGCAGCAGGAGGCGCGGGGCGAGTTCGCTGGGCAGCCCAGGCTTAGGGCACATCCCGGCATCGACCCGCAACAGGACGCGTTCCTGACAAACTTTTACGAGCACTCGGCCGTCCGGTTGTTCAAGCCACTTCTTGACCTCGAGAAGCGGGCCGAGATGAAGTTCAGCCCGTCCGAGGAGGGAGTGTTCAGCTACCTGAACGACATTCTCTGCTTCTACATCCAGCGGCACCACCACCGCAGCAAGTTTTTTGTGTTTACGTATAATATGGCGTCACGGTTTGTGCAGCTGCTCGCCTGCAAGGAGAAGCATCTGCAGCTGGGTAGGTAACGGCCTTCCCTTCTCTTCGAGCGTGTGCTGATCAAAGACAGTTGCGGTCCGCTTCTTCCGCCACCTCGTCGTCATGCAGGACGAGTTCTACGTCAAGCACATGGTCGACAAGCAGGTGCTTGGCCCCATCCTCGACGTCCTCCTGCGGACACTGCCGCGGGACAACCTCCTCTCCTCGGCGTGCCTCGAACTCTTCATGCTTGTCAACAAGGAAAACATCAAGGAGCTGATCAAGCAGATGGTCGAGAACTACCGCGAGAAGGTCATGGCCCTCGCCTACATCGCCACATTCCACGAGATCCTCCAACGCTACGACCAAACCCAGGGCTTCACCATCAACATCGACCCCTATTTCGAGTCGGAGGACGAGCTGGGCCGGGGGCCCCCGGCAAACGGCGCCGCGCGGGGGATGATGGAGCACCTGACAGTCGACCAGGCGCAGGAGGACTACTGGAACACGTCGGACGACGAGGACGACCTCGCGGCCGCGCAGGAACCCAGCGAGGAGGAGCTGCGCCGGTCGCTGGGCATGATGGCGGCGGAGCGGAGCCCGTCCAAACCGCTCGTCGAGTACAACTCGGACGAAGAAGCGGACGAGAACGACGCCGTCATGTCACCCACCCTCCTCACAGCCGCGGCCGCAACAACAGCCGGAGCAACAACCCCATCCACAAGCGATGAGCAAACACCACGCCCGACTCCCGCCACCGGCGCCTCAACAACAACAAACGGAACCTCCTCCCCATCCCCCTCTGCCGCAGCTGCCGCAGCAGCAGCAGCGGCGGCATCCACGGCCCCTCCACCCGAACGCCTCTCGGAGAAACGCCGGCGCGAGGAAGACGACGACGACGACGACGCGCTCGACAAGCTGACGCAGCAGCACAAGCGGCGCAACAGCAGCAGCGCGGCGTCCAACGCGTCGGTGGGGTCCGTGTCGGTGTCGACGGCGACGATTCTTAGGAAGAAGCGGAGTTTTTCCGGGCATGGTGGTACCACGACGGCGGGGACTGGGGGGACGGGGACGGGTGGGGGGAGTCCGAATGGCGGTGTTGGGGGGATGAAGAAGATTGCGATTAGTATCTCGCCGGCGGTCAAGGCGGCTGTGGTCAAGGCTGATGAGGGGGGTGGTGGTGGGGGTGGGGATGGGGGGGAGTAGAGGGTTGGCGTGGCGTGGCATGACGTGGCATGGTTTCGGTGTCGTCTGCCTGGCCATCATCCATTCTTCATCCCGGCTGGCAGGCAGGCAGTATACCCTGCCCACCTACTACCCCTGCCCTGGCGTTGCCTTTTCAAACCCTGTACGGAGTGCGGGTTTCTTCATATGACGGATAATGTCCCATCCACATTCCCATCTTCACATTCTCACATTCAGATTCCGGTTCTCTCTCGGGTGGTGTCAAACTAGGGGACGGCGTTTTACGGGGTGGGGAGGTTGCCTTTTTTATGCCCCCATCGGTTTGGTTTGCTGGTTTTAGGGTCAAGTCCCAGGTTCCCGGGTTTGCTTGGGTTTGCTCCCGTTCGGATCGGACGCACTGGGCGGAACGGACGGACGGACGGATGGGTGGACGGGTTGGACGGGTCGGTTTGGCGGCGGGCAGACGGCGGACGGTTTATCATATTCATCATATCCATATTCATATCTCTGATATTCTTGATTCTCATTCTTCTTCGCTCTACTGTGTTTTTTCTTCTTTTTCGACTTCGACCTTTTGTCTTTTTTTTTTCCTTTTTTTGTCTGGACGCCCGACCGCCAGCCGCCTGCCTGCCTGCCTGCTTGTCTGACTGCTTTACTCGGTCCTTGTTGGGTGGTGGGTGTGGGATAGATAATTGGTTTTTGCTTGCATGGCGGACATGGATGGGATCAATTTTCAGGGAGGTTCCTTCCTGGGCATGGCCTGCTATGCTTGCTCTGCTCTGGGTTGTGTGTTGGAGGAGCTACTATACGTAGTAGCTGGCCGCTGGGCAAGGTGGTTGAGCATATCCAATGCGTTGCGTGCGTTGGGCGTGGTCAAGGGATAGCAGCGCCGGGTTGGTTTGGGAGCCTTGGTGTGGCCGTGTATAACACACCAGCTCTGTCTCATACCAATTTCCCCGAGGGCCAGCTGCTTGGTGTGAGGTCTTTTCGATAGGGGACGGTCTCTTCTTGCATTCACATGGGTCGAGGCAGTCCTGAAATCATGAATCCAGGTTTGGCGGATGAACAAAAACGGGCGGGCTCCATCCGTGGAAAGACTTGAAACAAGGCTTTTATGTACCCCAACTCCCGTCCAAAGGTCTACCCTTAGAACTTCCTAAACTGCCTCTCCCACGCCTCAAACCCCCTCAACATCTCAGCCGTAATCTGCCTCTTCTGGTTCCGAATCGCCCTCTCCAGATCCTCCATCACGACGGCCGGCTCGCCGCCCCCGATGCCCCGGTCGTACGCCGCGATCCCGGCCGCGGCGCAGATGCCCGTGATCTCGGCGCCCGAGTACCCCTCCGTCTCCAGCGCCAGCCGGTCGATGTCGATGTCGGCGTGCATCATGCGGCGCGCGGCGACTTTTGCAAAAATGGCGCGGCGCGCGGCCTCGTCGGGCGGGCTGACGTAGATGAGCTCGTCGAAGCGGCCCGGGCGGAGCAGCGCCGGGTCGAGCGCCTGGGGGCGGTTGGTGGCGGCCAGGACGACGACGCCGTGCAGCGCCTCGAAGCCGTCCATCTCGTTGAGCAGCGTCGTGAGCACGTTGATGCCGCCGGAGCCGGATCCGGAGCCGCCGCCAGTGGTGCTACTGCTAGAGGAGGAGAAACCGCTGCGCTGGCCGGCGATGCTGTCGATCTCGTCGAAGAAGATCATGCTGGGGCTGACCTCGCGGGCGCGCTGGAAGAGGCGGCGCACGGCCCGCTCCGACTCGCCCACGTACATGTTGAGCAGCTCGGCGCCCTTGACGGCGAAGAAGTTGAGCCCGGACTCGGTCGCCATGGCTTGCGCGGCCATGGTTTTGGAACAGCCTGGTGGGCCGTACAGCAGGAAGCCCTTGGGCGGGCGGTCGAAGTAGCGCGAGAGGATTTCGGGGGATTCGACCGAGAGGCGCACCGCGCGCCGCAGGGAGAGTTTGACGGTTTCTTGGCCGCCGATGTCGTCCCAGCGGATCGGCGGGGGCTTGAGGTTGATGTCGTGCATGGCCGAGGGCCGCACCAGGCGGAGGGCTTCGTGGTAGTCGGCGGGGAGGTGGTAGTCTGGGGCTGGTGGAGGAGCGGTTTCGTCCTGTGATTCTGCGTCGTCCGAAGGGGGGGTCGGGATGTTGGAGTCGGGTAGGGCTAGGGATATCTCGCAGCCGCGCTTCCTCGCGATCAGGCCTGCCGCGTTGACTAGACGGCGGAGGTCCTTGCCGTTGTAGGCGTGCGTCCGCTCGCTCAGATTGCGGAGGAGGTCCTGCTCCTGGTCCGGGGCGACATGGAGGCCGAAGGAGGATAGAATCTCCCTTCGGCCATCGGCATCCGGTGGAGGTAGGTATATCTCGCTGGTTAGACGGCCCGGATCTTTCAGCTCCTCGGGTACGTCGGTGGTATAGTCGAGACAGGTGGCAATGACAATAACCTTAGGGTCTTCCTGCCTGGTCGCGGCATCGGCTGCCAAAGCGTCGAGCGCCTCACACAGGGCAAAGATGACGGCGGCGCGGTTGCTGCGATCCTTGTCAATGAGCCGCTCGAGCTGGTCGATGAGCACGATGCTTGGCTGTTGTAGCCTCGCCTTCTGGAAGGTCTCTTGGATCTCGGAGAGCTTGTCCTTGTACTGAATTCGAAAAACCGTGCCCCAGCCGGTGCTCGCGATGCTGTTCAACAGCATCGTCTTGCCCGTGCCGTGGCCGCCGTGGAGGACGATGCCGAGGAAGGCGAGCTTCTTCGTGAAGGGTCTGACGGGGTCAAAACAGCCCAAGATCTGGTTGAGTTGACGAATCTGCGCGTCTGCCCCCCGAATTCCTGTGACTTTGAGTCTCCGCGCCGAACTCCGGTCTATTTGGGTGCTGGCGGGTGCGGCAGTCGCAAGTCTGACGGCTGTTTTCCGGTCCACGTAGCGGGCGTTGCCCGTACTCCTCCCATTTACGGATGCCACAAGAAAAGACCTCTCGGGCCCCCTAATGAAGAGGTTCTTGAATACCAGACCGGCGTAGACGTGCTCCACCTGAGACAGGCGCCCTGCCAGAGCATACTCCCAACCGGGGATGTCTTCAGGGGCAAGGGGTTCAGGGGCAGACCCGTCCTGGCCGGGGATCTGTTCTATGACGACCTCGTCGGCGTCGGGCAGCGGCCCTCCCAGCGACGTGATGCGGACGTGCTCGCCCAGCTTGTAGCTGCAGGCATCCCGGAAGGCGTCGTACATCTGCGTGACGGTCTTGTCCAGCTTCTCGGGGGCCTTCCAGAGGGTGGCCTCGCGGCGCACCGGGGGCTCGTCGGGTGAGCCCGAGGCCGAGGCCTTCTCGAGGCACACAGTCCTGCCGCCATCCCGGGAGCCCGTCAGCTCGATGAGGGCTTCCTCGTTGACATAGACGCGCGAGGGCTGCCTCTTCTGCAGCCTCTTGTCGGCGTCGGTGTTGACGTGCAGCTTGCGGATGCGGAACTCGAGCGACTTCATGGCGCTTCCGCTTTGGGGAGGCGTGATCTTGGTCCTGGTGGTGTCCACTGCACCGTCAAGGGGTGTGGTTGGGGGCGTTATTTGGGCCAAAAATGGAAGAAAACTGGAATCGCATGAAAAGAGAGGACGATGTGGGGTGGCTGCGGGACGGTGTCATTTGGCTTTAACTTGAGAATTAAAAGAAAAGTAGGAAATAGAAAGGAAAAGGAGAATGGGACAAGAACGAAGCGTAACATGAAAAAGAAGAAATGGAAAAGAAAAGTAGAAAAGAGAAAAGATATATCCTATTTCTTTCTTCTGACTGTCTTTCTTTACCCTCCTCCTTCCTCCGTACCTTGGGAAGTCGGTAAACTTTGATTTTGGAGTTCGGGACGCCCAGATTGATCCGAGTGGGGGCACTAATTTAGCGCAGGCTTGGGTGCCAGGGGTCCACACTCCCTCACTCCATCGCGCGTTCATCCCTTTTTGCCCGTGTAAGAGACGGGAACGAACTGCCCGCTCATGATTTTTCACACCGGCCGGACAGATGCTCGCGAGGCGGATACGGCTGCCGCAGTCCGCAGTCCCGCAATGTCGCTGTCTCAGGGGCCCGGTCGCGCGCTTCTCGACCAAGGCCGACGATGAAAACTCACCATTTCCATCATGTTCATCACCTTCAACGCCTCCAACGCCCTCCTCACCACCACAGCCCTCCCTTTACGACAAGCTATTCCCCGGCAAAAAGCCCGCGTCTGCAGTAGCGAGGCCACCGGCACCCCGTCCCTCTCCAACTACCGACGAGTCACCCGAACCCAGCCATGAAGAGACGCCCCCGCCGCCACCACGGCGCGAGCAAGCCGCGGCCGACGAAGAACGCGACATCGACGTCTCTCACGTCGGCGACGAGCTCCGGGCCTGGCTCGAGGAGGTCGGCGCCGCTGCTGCAGCAGGACAGGCACAGGCCGCCGAGGGCAAACCCAACAAGCCCAAGCCCAAGACCAAGGCAGAAGCGCCCACCAGCAAAACCGTCATCGTCCTAAGCTCCATGTCCCGCTCGCTCGTCGAGTCCGACTTCCACCGCTGGGCGCACCAGGGCCGCCACCTTGCCGGCTGGGCCGGCGGCCTCTCCAAAGTCGTGCAGGCCATCTCGACCGCCACCCGGGAGCCGCGCGGCCAGTACTTTCTCTTTTTCAACACCCGAGCGGCCGCCCTCGCCTGCGAAGCCAAGCTCGCCAAGGCCTACGCCTTCACCCAGGAAGCGCAGCGCGCCCACCAGCAGCAGCAGCAGCAGCAGCCCGTGTCAACCCCCGCCTCGTCTTCGAAGCTACCTCCCCTGGCAGAACCGGACAGCTCGCAAGCAACCGCCCCAAACAAGACCCCCAGCACGCAGCAGCAGCAGCAGCAGGCGTCCCTCCGCCCCCCCACCACCCCCCTCCAACTCCTCTCCCCCCCTCGTCTCCTCCCCGCCTCACACCTCCACATCCTCGTCACCTCCGCCGACCCGCGCGAGCAGGCGCCCACCTCAGCAGCCGACCGCGCCCAGCGCATCCAGCAGCGCGCGCAGCAGGCGCGGTGGGGCCCCGCCAGGACGAGCCCCGTGCCCTACGGCCTGGGCGTGCACCTGCGCATCGACCGCCCGAGCCGCGACCTCAGCTGGAGCGTGCTGGTGCGGCTGGAGGGCAGCAAGGTCGCCGTGGCGACGCTGACGGCGGCCATCGCGGCGGACGGGGCGGCGCGCAACCTGGCCTGGCGGCTGGTCGAGGACCGGCCCGAGGACCCGATGTGGCCGCGCCCCGTGCAGGCGCTGCGGGCGGGCAGCGGGAAAATTCGGTTTGGCGAGGAGGAGGAGGAGATGGCGAGGGAGCGGGGGCGGGGGCGGGGCGAGTGGCGGCAGCCTGAGTACGGGTACGAGCGGTTCGTGCTCACGTTCAATGGCGCGCCCGAGGCGCGGCGGTTCGCGCGCGCGTGGCATCGGCGGGAGATGGTGGACGAGCGGACGACGCGCGTCATGACGGTGAATGCGACTGCGTTGTGGTAGGCGGCGGGGGGGGAGATAAGATACCTACCTACCTACCTTGTAGAAATATGTGTGTGTACGGATACAATGTGACGATACATCAATCGCACTGAGCCTTGTTATTCATCTGATAGTGGATGTATGGCATTCTGGCGTACCAACCCACCATTACACTAAACTAAACCGAACCGTGTCCCTATGTAGGTATCTCGAACAGAACAGAGGTATCACACGACGACCGTCAAGGCCGTCTTCTAAAATAACGAACCAAAGAAACGCCCGCTCGAACACAAGAAACCCGAAAAGAATAGCCAGCTGTCTCAGACAGCAAAATGTGCCCCTCGCATCACAGGGTTGGGCTAAAGAGCGTCAAGAATCGAAAATCTCCCCTCACTAGGCACCTGTAGTTAGTAGCCCACTCACTCAACAACATCCAGCACAACCCTCTCACTCCTCCGATCCCCGGCCCTCCCAGCACCCCCCGAGCTGACCATAACAGGCGTCACCCGCCCCTTGATAATCCCCACCGTCAGCTCCTCCTCAGCAATCACACCATTCCCCATAGCACCACCACCACCCACAGTCGCGCTCCTCCCCCGCCCGTTCGCCACCGCCGCCGCCGCCGCCGCCGCCGAGGAAGACATGGTGACGCCGCCCTGCCCAAACGGCCGCAGCAGCCGGCGCTGCTGCCGCGAGATGCTGATCTGCCGCGCAATCGAGATCTCGACGGCCGCTTTGAGCGCCGCGTCCTCCTCGTCGACCGAGACCCGCGCGGTTGTGTCGAGGGACGGGCGGGAGGAGAGCACCGAAGATGAGGAGGCCGAGGTGGAGCGTCTGGGGCGGGTGGTGGTTGTGGTGGTCGTGTTTGATGCTGCTGACTCGGCCGAGGAGGAGGACGAGGTGGAGGAGGGAGGGGTGATGATTTGCCATTGGGGTTCCGGGAGGGCGGGCTTGAGGGCCGGGCGGCGAAGGGTGGTTGGTCTGGGGTCGGTTTCGTCGCCAGAGGATGAGAAGGAGGATGATGCTGGAGACGAGGCGCTTTGGGGGGAGTCGAGGATGAGGCTGGATTCGTTGGGGTGGAAGTGAAACGTTGTGGAGAGTGTGGTGGTTTGTGGATGAGACCGGGCTTCGTGCTTCTGTTGCGCCTGCTGTTGCTCGCGCAGCTTTTCGACCTGCGCTGCCCGGTTGCGCTCGTCCATGGTCCGTGGCGAGACGATGGTGACTGTCTTCCTTTCTTTCCTCGGTTGTTCTGGCATGGCGTGCGGCGGCGGCTCGAAGCTTGCTCGGGATGGCGACGGGAGGTAAGCGGGCGAGGTGTTTGATCGCGTGAGGCCACGAGGGGGTGCCAATGATGACGTTGAAGCCATTGCTGCCCCTGTGGAAACGACAAACCCCGACTGGCGGTTGGGCGTCTGCGGGAAGAGCGAGAAGGCAGGGGACTTCATGGGCTGTGGCGAGGTTGCCCTGCGCGGTCTAGTCGTCTCCTTCCCTTCCAAGTGTTCTATCCTATCGCTGATGGTCTTGAGCTTCTCGAGTGTGGCTTGGCGACGCTCCAACAGGGACGACTTTGTTCCGTTCGGATTCAGCACGCCGCTGAACATGACACTGTACCGCTCCAGCCTGATATCCGGGATGTCGACGGTGAGTAACCCAGTGCTGCTCGTCGAGATAGAGGGGAGGGGCTCTGAGATGATTGGTACACTCGGGTCCAGGGCAGTAGCGTCCATCTGTGGCTCCGTCATCGACCTGATGATGATGGGTTTGTGCTTGGGCATTTTCCTGCTAGCGACCGTGTTGCTCCTGGTCGGCGCAGCGGCCTCATTGGACACGGTGGCCGTGGTAGACGACGAGGTGCTGCGGGATGCTTCGACGGCTTCCACAACCTTGGCCGGTTCCGCATGCTTCCTGCTCCCAAACAATGAGCCGAACAGCCTCCTCTTTTGCGTCTTGGTCCTCTGGACGGTGGGTTCTGGCGTCCGTACTGGTGGGGGAGAATGGCTGATTTGGGCTGATATCTGTGCCTGCGGCTGCCATCCGACCTGTGGGCTGCCGGAGTACGGGGTTGAGTCCTGCGTTGGACTTCCCAGCGCCATTCCGATTTGAATTTCCCCAGAAGCCGAGGACTGAGGTGTGGGCAGCCCAGCGGGCGGTGACAAGGCCGGCGACTCAGATGGCATCCGCATCCTGTGGGGACTGGGCTCGGGTGTAAATATCCAGGGAGCGTTTGCGGTGGGATGGAGACCCTTTCCCCTCTTCATGCCCACCCCTGTCAGGGCCATGTCGTCCTTGGATAGCCTTTTGTTGTCCGAGCTGGGCTTCGTGCCACCCGTTTTGTTGGAAGCGGGCCCCGAAGATGTGCTGGGTCTCGCTGGCATGCTGACGGGCGTTGTGCTCGCGACGACAGCGATGTTCCTCGATGGCGGGGGAGGCAGAGGGCGATCGAGGTAAGGGTTTCGCCCTCCGGGAAACGTGACGGGGGGAATGTCCGCATTTTGAGGTGGGCGTCTGCCCCGTCTGCTGGCATCCTGTGGACGCAGGGTAAGATCTGATACACGACCATGTCCTTGGTCAAGGGTGGTGGTGGCTGCTGGACCGTGCCCCCCCTCTTCGTTGTCAACCACACCCACCACACTCGCCGAACCTGACCCTGTTTCCGCCCACAGCGGCTTGTGGCGCCTAGCCGCTTTCATCATGGTGCTCGTTGGACATCGGCAGGTCGCATCCACTCAGCGGGCGTGCCAGGGGTCCCGCTGTCCTTGTCCCACGAAAGAGCGCGGGAATGGGCCTTGCCCTTGGGATGGTTTCGAAATATGGTCTAATCACGGAGGAATCCCGTCGACGAATCGAGAAGGCTAACCGCCCTTTGGAAATGGCGGGCGCCGCAAAACGCAGGAAAATGAAAATAAAAACGGGAGCCTTATATCAGGCTCGCGGCCAAACAGAGCGGAAGGACTCAGGAAGGGTCCTGAGTGGAAGACAGCGGGAAATTATCACTTACATATGCTTCTGGGTTCACCTCACTCGAGACGAAGTTGAGCCTGAAGTCTTTTCGACGTCTTGACATGACATCTTGGTGCTTCCAAAGGGCAATGTTGGTCTGAGAAGCACGGCGGGTATTTCGAACGAGGTTGATCGCCAACAAGGGTCACTCGCCCACCGAGCGGCAGGCGGGCGATGTGCAACGCAGGTCCTGGCCATGTCGAACGATCGAGGGGTGCAGCCTCCCCTTGTGCGGGGATCCCCGGGGTTACCGGGGTGGTGCTCTGGAAGCCGTCTCAGGGGTTTGGAAAGCGTCCGCTTCCGCGGTTGCACTGCTGACCCGATGCAGGACGGAGAGGTGCGCCGCCGATTTCCAGGAAGCGGCGTGGTCGTGAATAGGCTCAATATCTCTCGCCGTGGCCATTTCCGAAAATTGCCCTGAACAGACAAGCTGGTTGCGAGATGCAGGCTCGTCTGTCCAGCTCCGGTGTGCCCCTCCCCGCCGTCACCGGGACGAAACACGACACCCCTTCACCGCGGGGGGCTTTCCCCAAAGAAGGTGGGTTTGCGAATGTTCGAACTCCTTTAATGAAGCAGCAGCTTCAAGGGGCAGCCACGCTAGCAGGCGGGGCGTTTCTGGTGCAAGAACGCCAAGCTCTGGGATGTTCCGAAGCCCTACCAAGATCGATCGATGGTCGGTGCAGTGACATGGCAATCCCCTGATGTCGCTCTGCGACGCTGTCGAAATTAGAGGACCCCAGGAGCGCAGTGGCAAACGTTATCCCCAAAGACACGCGTTGGATGCATGCCAAGGAGAGACAGCCGTTTCCGAAGATTTGCAAGTGCCGTTGGCGCCAGCGGTTGAGTTTCGAAATGATTTGTCAATGAATTTGTGTACTATGTATGTCAGGACCAGCCGGGGAGGGTTGCTTGCTGTTGGCGGCATGTGTCGCGTGTCGCGCCGATTCTCTTTGATGTTGTCAGCCTGTCGAAGCGGATGCCAAGTCCCGTCCGATCATCGATTCGTCGGTACCGAAGAGCGACAGGGGCCGGGCCGCGCGAAGCTCGTCTCAGAAATACAAATCCCCACAGGCACCGGGTTGGGTGCCAACAAGCGGCAAACGCCCTGAGGAACAAAGCTGGGCCGACCGAGTTCGCGTGAGTGAGACCATTGGACGAATACTCGCTTGGACGGGTAAATCCTGGAGTCTATTGGCCTTCTAGAAGCTGTTTGAGCAGCGTCGAACTGGCCGAGGGGGAGCGACTGATTTGCGTGATCTGCCTCTGATTGTCTCGGACTCGTGCCAGCAGCATGAAGTTGCGACGGCGTGTTTCTTCGACCTGTGCATCGTCGGGGTCACGTATCGGCGACACCGGAGGGGCTGTCGCCACATGGCAAGTGAACCCCTCGAATGTCGGGTAAAATGTTAGCTCGACGCATCCGGCTGAGGCGCGCCAGACTTTTGCGACTCTGGGAGTATGTAAACAGAGAAGGCGGTTGTCGGGGCACCTCGAGGCGGACCTGGAATGCTGCGTGCTTGGAGTCGCATTTGATGTTAAGCTTCCGGTCTAGCCGATACTCTTTTGACATTTCATAAAACATGACGCAAGTTGTCAGGTAAAGGTCATCTCAACGAGGTTGCGCATGTTGATTGCTGTCATCGAACCCGCTCCGGTTGCTCCCGCGGTTGGGAAAAGGAAAATGCGGGCCTTGAAGCTTCAACAAACAGTCAGACGTTGAACGAGAAACGGCGGTCTGGTTGTGGAACTGGTGGCTTACATAATACAAGCTAAATCACCCCTCCTCCTCTGAGGTGATGGAATCTGCCCAAGCTGGCGGGGTACTGAAAGACCAAAACCGATTGTCCACCGACAAGTTCCGCAACACCGCCAAATCGCCCACCACCAACTACCGCTGCCCGACCCATACCTCGGTGCTCCTGCAACTGCCCCGATACGCCAGCTTTTTTCAGATCCCAAACACACCACGCCCATCATGTCCTGGCAAGGTACGAGCTGCTGCCGTCGCTGCTGAACCCCACCTCTGCTTGGGAGCTAACACGGAGCTGACCACAGCCTACGTTGACACGAGGTACGGCATCGATCCACGCCCCCTGAGATTGCATTCCCGACGAGATCGAGGCCGTATAGCTAACTCCTCCCGACAAGCCTGGTCGGCTCCGGCCACATCGACAAGGCCTGCATCGTCAGCGCCGCCGGCGACAGCATCTGGGCCGGGACGACCGGTTTCAATGTAAGAAGCGATTCCCGCCTCACCGCCAACCATGGGCATCTCCACCCTTTGGCATCTTTGGTCGATGCCCACAAGAAAAGAGAGCACGGCCTAACATGATCTATTATAGCCCAAACCCGAGGAGCTCAAGGTCATTGCCGCCATCCTGAACGAAGGAGCGAAGGACCACAGCCAGATCAAGGACACGGTTTTCGCGGACGGCCTCTTCGTCGGCGGCGAGCGCTTCGTGGTCACGAGAGTTGCCGACCGGAGCGGGTACGCGCGCGCGGTACAAACCCCCACCCCCCTCCCTTTCCCTGAAAACAAGAGCACCCGCTGATCCATCGACTTTGTAACCGCAGGGCAAGGAAGGGATCGTCCTGGTCTTAACGAAGCAGGCCATCCTCATCGGCCACCACGGCGAGAACACGATTGCCGGCAACGCGTCAGCGACGGTCGAGAGCCTTGCCGACTATCTCATCGGCCAGGGCTACTAAGCGACCCGCCCGTGCTCGAGACGCGAGAGGTTGTTTCTGGGGGATTTCTAAGATGGATGGATAGCTAAGGGATTCCATACGAGGCCAGCCCTTTTTTCTTCAGCGACGATTCGGAGGAGGAGGAGGAGGAGGAGGCGTCGGCACATAATAGACTCGCGCAACGGGAGACAGGAAACCTGACGGTGTGTTGGCATGACCAAGCTGGAGGGATGCCCTGTGGACGAGGAAATCTTGATTTGATGCCAGGCAGCTAAGCTGGGCCGGCCGAGGCCCAGACGCTCCGAGACGCGCGCTTCTGCATATCCAACATTCTCTTTTGAGCCCGTTCTTGTTCTCGTCAATGCTTTTAACATTTGGCTTCCTCTCCGCGTGTCCCTGGCTATAACAATGCGCTCAACGCGAGTCCTTCTATAGATGTCCCAAATCTTCTCGTACAGAACCCCGCTTCGAATAGCAAATCCCTCGATATTATAACAGGTGGTATAACGTCGCCCAACGCCGTCATGATGCCCCTTTCCATGAGGAACCGGCCAGTGGCTCGTATAAATCGTCCAACTCTTTCCCTGTTTCCTTGTCCCCTGTGCCGGGTAGTGGTCAACTGAACCAGTATTAAAGCACCTTGTCCGGGAAACCCATGATTCGTCCCTCAGGGTACGCCAATACAACCTCTCCCCCTCCCTGCCCCAGCGATAATGTATCCCTCCCTCCTCTTCCCCCCGTTATACACCCCCCTCCCAGTGAGAGAAACCCCCAAAAACGAAAGAGAAAGCCTAAACAGGCAACTCCGCATTCCGCCTCTCCCCCAGCCCAGGCACCCGATCGATCACAAGCCCGATATACGGCCCGACGACGGGCACGTTCCTCGCAAAACCCGCGATGGTGCCCAGGAAATCCCCAAACAGCACCATGATGCCGTACAGTTCCACCAGGAACCCGACGAGCGGCCACCGCAGCAGGATCAGTGCCAGCCCCGCGAAGAAGGCCGCCGTGCCCTTGAGCTTTTGCTTGCGCGCGAAGAAGAGGGCCGTCTTTTGCGGGCCGATTATTATGGTCAGGCCGATCAGGAAGAGGATCTGTGAGCATGAAGAAAGAGTCCGTTAGTTGCCCCCCCCCCCCCCCCCCCCCCCCCCCCCCCCCC
>MU854328.1:174673-302298 GCA_033296685.1 Parachaetomium inaequale
CGGGGGGGGGGGGGGGGGGGGGGGGGGCAACTGACGTTGCCCATTGCTAGCATGGCGCGGTCGAAGAAGAGGAGAACGCCGGCTATGAGGAAGAAGCCGCCTATTGGAATAAGCGGGGTGGGTTAGTTGGTTGGTGGTTTTCGAGTTTCGGGGGGAGGTGTCTCGGTGTCGGGAGAGTTGGAGCGGGCTGGAGGGTTCGACGTACCGCCGGAGCAGAAGGCGACTCCGACTTCTGAGAAAGAAACACGTCAGCTTTGTTCTTTGAGTGTTTTTGTGTAATGCGCCCGGGGTGCTGGAGGCGAAAGACGGCGAGCGCAGACTCGAAATAAGGGGTAGGTCGAGGAGGCGTACTTTGCGAGTCGGACAACCACATGGTCGGCATCTTGGCTGAAGAGTGGGGGTTTTGAATGGCGATTAGGGTGGTATATCGGCAGGCCCGACGCTGGAACTAAAGATCGAAAAGGAAGCTGAGCTGTTGGAGTCGTGTAACTTTTCGTGTCTCCTTGTTGCGCCGCGCAATTCAAACACAAAAAGGGCTAACAGGCCGCCAAGGCGACACATTGCCGTTGGCTGCAAGGGACCCTGGCCCGGCAGGCAAGTCGAAGCTGCTCCAAGCCTCTGATTGGATAAAAGGTCGCAGCTCCGGGTCCCTTTATCTTGGCTCTTCAATGTTTTTCGCTGCAGAATTTCAACCTTTTTTCAACAACCGACTGTCGAAGATGTCGGTCGTGTCGAAGATGTCGAAGAGTTGAGACAAAACGTGTGTTGCAACATGGCTTTCTCTCTGGACCACTTCAAGGCGTATTTGAGCGATACTCTTTAGAACGATGCGCGCCATCCACGCCGAGCCCAGCAGATGCCTCCCTAGAGTTGGTGTCTGAATGAATGGTATTGAAGCTCAGCAAAGGTAGGGCCTGTCTCTTTTCAACTTTCAATGTCCTCTCAACTTGCCGCGACGGCTCCAGCACCTGCTGGAGCAACCGAGCTTGGTTCCTCTCCGTCCGCTCTCGGTGGTCTGTCGAAACATACAAGGCACATAACAATCTGATCACGATTAAGCCGGAGCGTCGACTGTCATCTTGCTGCCGAAAGGCCGCGAGTGCGTAGTTGGGGTTTGACTTTGTTGGTCGTACACACATAACACATGTATCCTGCGGAATGACTGCCTGCGCCACCGTGGTGCCCTGATAATCCATCCTCCTCACCTCCTTCGGCCCCCCGTACGCGCCACGCTTGATTCAAGTCCCCCGGACCAGGACGACGCCAGATCCTTTATTTACATCCCCCGTGCCGAGAGCCATCCCTCATCAGCCCGTCGCGTGTCTTAGGTATTCCCAGATGGGCAAGGGCGGCCAGCCGAAGATGCTCGAGCCCGTGACAACCAGTGCGGCGAGGACCGACATAAGACTCGCATACCAATACACCGATGCCTTTTCCTTCCCCAGCAATAGCTTGTTCACCCCGATCAGCAACCGCAGCCATACTGGCTTCCTGCAACCGACCGTTGGTTAGTGCCCGTCTTGAGTTGTCAAGGGGAGCAGTGCTCACTGCGAGTGTTTCCCGTGGTTGACGGGCACCGGCGGGACGGGGTTGTTGGTCGGCAGCAGCGGTATGTCTGTCCGGGTGCTCGGGGTGGGAGTGACAATGCCAGACGGGACGAACGAGGTGTATCGCGCGAAATCCTGGGTCTGAGGGGGTGTTGGGAGTTCTACCATGGGCTGCTGCCTGGTCGGGGTCCCGAAGGGCGAGGAGTCCATTGTTGATGTTTGGGCTTGACGGCCAGGTGTCGACGGTGTTTCGTGTCCGCTCAACGGCGTAGCGAGGAGACCGAGTCGTCAACGGTTACTCTAAAAGAGCATGGCCGAGTAATCGATGAAACGTGGAGTGTGCTCTTGGTTAAAGACTGCTGGACGAGAGCATAATCGCGAAATGGCCTGGTTTGGCGGATGAATGGGATGAATCGCATGCTGCCAAAAGTACCAGGTAGGGAATGCTGTCGGGTCGCGGAAGCGGCGAGCACAGGAAGGAGGCGAGAGCAACTCGGACTCAAGATGGGCGTCTGAAAACATCGAGGGAGGTGCAGCCCATCACACTTCCGTCTGGCTGCCCAACTAATCTAGATGCCTTATCTATGGCGCGATCATGGATCCGACAGCATGGCAGCCACGCCTGAAGCTGGCCACACGCTACTTCGCTACTTCCTCACCCTTTACTTCAGCACCGTATGCGCGCCTCTCGCCTCCAGGAATTGTTCCCCGACACCCTGGGGCAGGGTCCTGATCATGGCAAACACCTCCCTGTTGTGATACCGTATCCTCGTCTTGGGATCCATGTAGGGCGCCGGCAGGCCTGTCACGTCGCAGTAGTGCTTCAGCGGCGCGAGGCTCGGCGCGCTCTCGATGTTGGTGTATGTCGCGGTGGGCGCCGAGGACGCGCCGTTGGGCGGGCGGGACGATGCGGACAAGGTCTTTTCGAGGACGAGCTTGGACAGGCTGCGCGACGCCTGGGCGAGGTTCGGCTGGAGGTTGGCCGAGCCGCTGGCGGATGGGATGGCGGGCGTCGAGGTGCCGCTCGTAGAGAGGCCGTCGTTATCCTGTAGCGGGGTCGCCGCGCCGCTGTTGTCCTGGGGTGTCGCAATGACGGAGGCTTCCTTGCGCGAGGCGTCGCCCAGGATGGCCTTGATGTTCTTGTTGCGGCGCTGGTTGGGGCGCCAGTGCGGGTTGCGGAAGCTCTTGTGGATCGAGTGGATGTCGAGCTGCTCGATGAGCGCCAGGTGCGCAGCCTGCGCGGCTTGGGCTTCGGGATTCGACATTGCGCCGTTGGGGCTGACGTGTGTTCCCGAGTCGTTGGTTGCTGGGGTCTAGAGGGAAACAAACGGGAGAGGGAGAGCTTCAGCCGGCCCTGGTTCTGCCAACCTCCACCGCTTCAGTGATTCGCACTGTCTGAATGAATAAGTGGGCCACCTACATGTACTACTAGCTGAACGATGTGGGGGTGGGGTCTTGAGTTCCCGGGCCCCTGTTGTTGCACGACTCAACCTGCAGTGCAAGTAAACAACAAGAGAACTCAACAGCGAAACGTCGCAACGATCTTGCATTTACTACGATGGCATGAGTATTCCATAAGAATGCTTCATCAATCAAGTATGCTAACTTTGCGATAGGAGAGCCCGCACGAACATCAGCAGAACCTGCTTCTGTCGCGCATCATCACGAACGTGGTGCGTTTCCCGAGACCGGGGCTGTCCCATCTGTCATACTCATCAGAGACAATAACAGGAAAAGCTAAATGAGTCTATCGTGGTTATGAACAAAACTCTGCAGGTAACCAGACCTCTAGCCTCGAACCTGTCGTCTCTTACTGACCTGTCCACAGGAAATCAACATTCAGAACATGAACATCGAGCTGGTGGCCCAGATGTTCAAGAACTACCAGTCGAACGTGCTTTTTCACTTGGAGGGTGAGTACATCGGCAGTTGGTTACAAGTATGCCACTGGTTCTGACAAATTACTAGCCACCGACAATCTAAAAGACCCAGCATGAAGGAGGGAGGTGCTTCGGTTTCCTCGCATCAGGTACATAGAGAAGAAATACATACCATCTAACCATCCGTTGTGCTACAGGCTGAGACGAGCTATCCAAACCGATCTCCAAGCTTCGCTGATATTGAATTCCAATTTCGTGAGGAATTCCAGCCAGGTGATAGAACGCCCTTTTCAACCTCAAACACAAACGACTGGGGCGGTATGGGGCTTGTGACGGCTGCGTCCAGTTTAATCCTTTTGTTGTTTGTTAGGTAGCACGAAAATTATGACGTTTGCCCCGACTGAAGGAAAGAAGGAAACGAAACAGAACGGGGGAAGGAAAAGAAAACAGGAAACTGCCCGTGCGGGTGGTACCTTTACATGTCCAGTACCTGTGGCCACCAGTACATCGCGCAGCCCCATCGATGCGATAATAAGACGACGCCTTCGGGCAAGATCGGGTTTTGTAAGTCCCCCGCGCCAAGGCACCTGGTTCGCGCAACCCAAGTGAACGCGAATTGTCAATATTGTTGAGGTGAGCTGTCCCTGAAATCTCCAGTGGCTCCCTTGTTTCCTTTCTACCTCCCTCCCTCGGTAGGGACGGCCTTGGATACAGGGTTAAACCGTTAAACACCCAGGGGTCGGGACTTATCTTGACAGCACCGTCTATCCTTGTTTTCTAGTTGCTAGCCCACGTCTCTATATCCTTATTTACCCCCTTCCACTCTTGAAGTACCCTAGACCCAGGGTCAGGCGCTAGGCAAACCGGCGAACATCAAAAGGGGCGGTGTACTTCTATCTTTCTCAACAACAGCGTTTCTCCTTTCCTTTACCACCTACAAAATAATCGAACCCGAATGGCGACTCTGGGCAGGATCCAGCGCCTTGCTCAACGGAGGGCCGTACACTTGGCACATCACCGACCTCGACGAGAGGAGGACCTTCGCTGTCACATATAACCCACCTACCCCAGTCGAGAATTCCGAGGACACAGAGGACATCTGCATAGCCCAGCTTCGCAAGCACGTCGAAGAACTAGGCGACGGTGTTTTTGGCATTCGCTTCTCGCAGCCAGATAGAGCCATCACGCTCTTGACAGACCGAGAAGACGACGTAACATATTGTGTCACCAACCATCCCTCTGTCCGCCTTGGACCTCCCTTTCCCCGTCAAGACAATCTACTTGACGGGCCTGACGGAGCTGGATCGCATGGGGCCTCAGGTCGACCTGGTGTCTTACCAGGGAACCCCGTGCGCCGGGGGCACGGGTCTCGCGACGACGAAGGCTGCATTCAAGTACTGGTTCATGGAGAATGGCATGATTCGGACCTGGCTCGAACTCAACAGCTGGAGCCGCCTCCCCCGCGACCACCCGCACATCGTCCCATTTGACGCGGTCGTCCTCGACCCTCACGGTGGAGGGATTGTTGGCTTCACCACCTAATACATCTCCGGCGGCACGCTGTTCGACAACAACGCCACGACGAGGCCGTTCCGCCTTCGGTGGTTCCGCCAGCTGCTCTCGGCAGTGGATGACCTGAACTACCGGTACGGAATGATGCACCAGGACATCGCGGCACGGAATCTGGTGATTGATGGGAATGACAATCTCCGCATCTTCGACTTCAACTATTCCATCATGATCGACAAGCACTACACCCCGGAACGTGATGACCTCAAGGGTGTCATCTTCACGCTGTACGAAATTATCACCTTGGATGAGCATTTCCGCGACGTCCCACACGACCAGCAGGACTCCGAGGCCGTGCTGAAGATGAAGTGGGAGAAGCACCCCGACGTCAAGCTAGACGCCGACGTTCAAGAGTCCAGGGACGTCCTCGACTCGTGGGTCACGGAGAGGAAGGCGAAGGAATTCTTCAAGCGCGCTGACACCTGGGTGCGCTGGCCTTTTGTGCCCAAGCCGCCCGCCGTGGCCATGCCGATCTACGACCACGATCGCAAGGTGACAGGGACCAAGATGCACTCTATTCGATGTTTACCACGAAAAGATCTGGTGGCCATGGGGCAGGAGCTGTGGAAGTGGGAGCGGCCTGCAAGCTACAACCTGGCCGAAGCTCTTGCCAAGCAGAAAATACCCCAGGAAGAGGCCAAGACGGAAGGTGCTGAATTGGAGGATGCAAATGGCGAGATAGATTGAACTGTATTTACTCCTTGCTCAAGTTCGTCTCCTCGAGAGCTGGCCGTTTTTTTCGCACTTTTTGCTGACCTCCCTACCTCCTGCCGTTGACTGCCATGCGACCAATCATCTTATACCGAACGTGACCAAAGTCCCACACCGTGCCTGGTGCCAATCTCACTGTAACTCGGACGGTGAGACGAGCTTCAGCACCAGAACACCAACGGCAAGCTCGAGGCGGCAACGGCTTGCGCAGCGACTAACCTTTCAGTCAACCACACAACGGTTGGCATTCCGAGCCAGCAACCCTGAAACCGCCGTCACCCACAAAATGCGGCCATCAATGCGCGACTACTAAACCGATCCCCGCCATTGTTCCATCCACGAGTCCTCCCACCAGACTGTTACCACCATCGAGCGAACCATGGCGCCCTCCGCCATTGACGAGACGGTTAGCCGAAGGGAGGCCTGGAAGAACCTGCCGCCGCCGACAGTGTATCCCGTCAAGGAAGCCAGGTTCGAGAAGTACCTCCCGCCGGAATTGGACGGCAGGGAACGGGCTCTGTCGCAGCCAGACGGGCAGGCCGCGATAGTCATCGACAATGGTAGGCAGCCCCAGGTCGTCTCGCGAGATCCCGAATCCCAAGATGGCTGACACACGCGCTCGCGTCTTGCAGGCTCATCCGCCGTCCGCGCAGGCTGGTCATTCGAGACCAAGCCTCGACTCGCAATTCCCCCGATCATGTCCAAATACCGGGACCGCAAGGCCAACAAGACCTTCTCCTTTGCCGGTCAAGACTGCTACGCCGACACCACCGCGCGAGGACACATTAGAAACGCCTTCGAGGCCGGCACCGGCATTGTGAGCAGCTGGGACGCCATGGAGCACGTCCTCGACCACGTCTTCATCAAGCTCGGCATGAACGGGGTGGAGGGGGCCATCGACATGCCCATTATCATGACCGAGGCTGTCGCCAACCTCCCATACTCGCGGAAGAGTGAGCCTAGCCCCCCGGTCTGGCTGGTTTATGCTGCTTGCTGACTCGGTGAAGCAATGAGCGAGATGCTCTTCGAGTGCTACAACGCGCCCAGCGTCGTCTACGGAATCGACTCTCTATTCTCGTACCGCCACAACAAAGGCAAAACCGGCCTCGTCGTCTCCTCATCCTACAGCGCGACACACCTAATCCCCGTCTACGACTCCAAAGCCATGCTGTCCCAGGCGATACGACTGAACTGGGGCGGCTGGCACGCGGCGGAATATCTACAGAAGCTCATCAGGCTCAAATACTACAGCGGGTTCCCCGGCAAGCTCAACTCTTCGCAGGCCGAGAACATGGTCCGGGACTTTTGCTACGTCTCACTAGACTACGACCAGGAAGTCGCGCGGTTCATGGACTGGACCGGGCTCGAGGACAGGGAGCGCATCGTCCAGTACCCCTACACGGAAGAAGTAATCGTGCAGAAGACCGAAGAAGAACTGGCCCGGATCGCCGAGCGGAAAAAGGAGAGCGGTCGGAGACTTCAGGAGCAGGCCGCCAAGATGCGCCTGGAGAGGTTGATGAAAAAGGAGCAGGAGCTCGAATACTACAAGGACGTCCAGCGCCGAATTGCCGACCAGAACAAAAAGGAAACAAAACGCATCCTAGACGAGGCCGAAGTCAAGGACGAGGCGGCGTTGGAGCGCATGGTCAGGGAACTTGAAAAATCCATCAAAAAAGCCCGGACAAAAGACCTCGGCGGCGAGCAAGAGGAGGAACAAGAAGCCCCCGACTTCAGCCTCCTTGACGTCCCCGACGACCAGCTCGACGAGGCAGGCCTGAAACAAAAGCGCCAACAACGCCTCCTCAAATCCAACCACGACGCCCGCGCACGCGCCAAAGCCGAAAAGGAAGCCGAAAAGGCCCGCATCGCCGAAGCAGCCCGCCTCGACGAAGAACGCCGCGTCAACGACCTCGAAGGCTGGCTCGAGGAAAAACGCCAGGCGCGCCTCGCCAAGCTCGCCCAGATCAAAGACCGTGACCGCCTCAAAGCCGACCTCGGCAACCGCAAGTCCCTCGCCAGCCAGATCCGCATGAAGAACATCGCCAACCTCGCCTCGGACGCGCCCGCGGGCGCCTCGGGCAGCCGCAAGCGCCGCCGCGGAGGCGACGACGACGACTTTGGCGCCGACGACGCCGACTGGGGCGTGTACCGCAGCGTAGCCATGGGCGCCAACAAGGGCGACAGCGACGACGAGGACGGCGAAGGGGGCGAAGAGGACCTCGAATCCGCCGTGCGCGCCCTCGAGGCCGACCTGCTTGCCTACGACGACCACTTCGAGTACGACCAGACCCTCGACGCCCAGAAGGACTGGTCCAAGTCCCTGCTGCACGCCTTCCGCTACGGGCCGCGGCCCTTCGACCCGGCCTCCCCGGCCGAGACCCACCGCCTGCACCTCAACGTCGAGCGCATCCGCGTGCCGGAGGTGCTGTTCCAACCGACGGCCATCGCCGGGGTCGACCAGGCCGGCATTGTAGAGATCGCGGGGGACATCCTCACGCAGCGGCTTCCGTCCATCGCGGGGCTGGACGTGGATGCCGTCCTGCGGGATGTCTTCCTCACGGGGGGGAATTCGCTCTTTCAGAATTTTGATGAGCGCCTCAGGAGGGGGCTGACGGCGCTCTTGCCCGCGGGCGCGCCGCTGGTGCTGCGGCGGGCGGAGGACGCCGTGCTGGATGCGTGGAGGGGCGCGGCGGGTTGGGCGGGGACTGAGGAGGCGAGAAGGGCGAGGGTGAGTAGGGAGGAGTGGTTGGAGAAGGGGGGGGAATATATCAAGGTGAGTTTTTTTCTTTCTTCCTTCTCCTTTTCTACTGCTCTGGTGCCTTGTCCACGGTTGTATTGTCTTGAGGGGTGTGTGTGGTGTATGTGGTGTGTTTGTTGCGGTGTGCTGACCTTTGCGGAACCAGGAACACGATCTGGGGAATGCCTTTGCTTGAAGGGTTGAGCAGAAAGAAAAGGGAGGGCGTCAAGAACAGTGGGGGGGAGGGGGTCTTCTCTCAAGGGCTTCGCTGGGTGTTTGACGTGTTTCTGCCCCTTACCTAAGTAGCAATTGGAGTTTGGGTGGCGATGGGATAGGGAATGGGGGATCGTCGTATGATCTTTCTTGGTTTTTTATCACGGTGCCTGCAAAAGAATAGATGCCGTTGGGAAAATCTGCAACCCCGTGGTCTAACGTTGCGTCTCGTTTCAATGAACACAGCTTTGGAATGCATCGACAATCGCGGAGCGCCTCTCCAGGCTCCTGTTTGGTTCTCACTAACGAGTCACACGAGTAAACCAGCACCAATTCAGTAAAAATACCTGAATTGCGCCGTTACCCTATTAACGGCTGTCCTGTCCCTTCGGCGTAACAAATAATTCAAGAATCTGTATCCGGTTGCCTGATTCTCCCCATCGAGTTCAGCCTCGTTTGGGCACAAACGATAGGTATAAACCCCTACAATACACGAGTCAAACAGGTGAAAGGAAACACGGCAATAGCCTCCCACTGTCGCCTGCGCCAACCCCCCGCCAAGAATATCAAAACGCCTAGGCAAAGGAAACAGTTGGAGGATAAGAGCCCCACCCCCCTCAGACAGTAAACCTCCCGAAAGCACCGCCGCCAATCTCGGAGGAGAAGGCCATATCAATAGGCCGATCCCCCCTTAAGAGGCCGCCATCAGTCGCGGGAGCCGTAGTAGGCCCCCGTGTTCTACATTGGGGCGTTCGGCAACCCGTCCGGCCCGCCGTCCGCCTGCAGCTGCCGCGTAATCTCCTCGGCAGTTCTCGCGTCGTCGTCGGTGCGGACAGGTGCGTAGGGGTCGCGCGCCGCAAGGTGCTCGTTCCGGCTGAGGCCGGCGACGGCTTGTGCCGCCACCTCGACGGGGGTCGCGCCTGGCGCAGCCGCGCCCACAGGTTGGGGCAATTCGGGACCGCCGTGTTGGGGCTGCCCCTGAACGTTGGGATGGGCGAGGTTGATGCCTGGCGGCGGCTGAGGATACTCGCCCTGGGCGTCCAGTAATCGAGACTGCAGGCGAAGGACGTAGTCCCGTAGCGCATAGTTTTCGTTCTGGAGCCCCTTGAAGGTGGTTTCCATTTCGCCATAGTCCCTAACTTGCTGCTCGAGCTTTTTTATGTACCCTTCTTTCCGTTGGCGGAATGCCCTCTGTAGTACGTGACTTTGGTCAGCATTTTACGTAAGGAAGGGGGTTTGTTTACTGACCTGGGCAGCCCGGTTCTGGGCGGCGCGTTTGGATTGGGATAACTCCCTCTTGGCTTTCCTACCATCTGCGCCTTCCGCCTCGGGCGAACCCCCAGCTGAAGCGACAACAGCAGGCGGCCCCTGCATGGGAACCGCCTGGCTCGGATGAGGCACGCCAGGGCCTGATGGAATCATGTTGGGGATAGGGGCGTAAACAGGGGTTGTCGGGGGCGGCTCGTGGCTTGACCGTAATTCAGGGTGGATGTGCGCCTCGCTTTGTGGGAGTTGTGTGTGGCTGTATCCATGCGGTAGTGTAGCTGGACCGGGCGAGCTCTTGATGCCGGACCCGTCGGAAGCCGGTTGTAAGTGATTCGCAAAGTTAGGTGGTGCGTAGAGGGCGTGATCCGCCTGAGAGGCTATTGGTACAGCGGCCACAGGATGCTCGCGAGCACTCAGCTCTGATCGTAGAAGACTAGTCAGTATGCCAAAGAGCAAAACGATGTGGAGTAGGTGCAAAGAGGGAATTGTCGATCGCGCCGGAGGGGAACAGGTCGGGGTAAAAACGGGCGAATCGTCTCTGATCCAGCTCGCTAGGTGAAAGTGGTATCGCAATAACACGATCCGAATCGCAGCTCAGAGCTCGAACGGACAGGGGGGTGGCATTGGGAGGAGTGCCAGGTAGGAGCCATGCAGCTGGATGGGTCTTGAGGGAATCGGGTTGGCAGATTAGAAATCATGGACGACCTCGCGCCAACACAGACGTAGGTCTCAAGAAGCAGCAGCAAGAGCGTCTTGCAAAGAGGACTCCTCTTCGCTGAGGCTCTTCTGCGACCCGCTGTTCCGGTCGATACCTGATATTGGAAGGGGCATTGTAGGGCAGGGAAAAGTAGACCGAGACGGGGGGAACGGCGCCGTCTCGACCGACTTACAAGATGGCGCGAAGGTGCGGGTGTCTAATTGGTAACTTGGGGGAATTAGGTAAGGAAGACGTCGGGGCGGGGGCAGGGATGGGATGCAGCCGTTCTTGTACCCAGGGCAGCAGCATGCGCCGCAGTGCCGTGAACGTAGGAAAAAGAGCGGGTCCGGTTTGGGGACGATGATGATCCAGGATGATGGGGAGGCCGGGTTCATGGGACAGGGTCCAGCAGGCCAATATCTGGGGATGGAGTTGTGTAAGGCCAGAAGGGTAAAGGTCAGGTTGGACCCCTTATGAATGAAACGTGGCGATGACCTCGACAGGAAAGGGTTGTGCTGGAGGGGGTGATGCCTGGCGATGGAGGCTCCGGGTCGACAACAAAGCGGGCCTTGCCGCCCGTTGAAGCCTCCCGCTCCCGTCAGTCGCTGCAGGGCTCACTCAACTCGATCCTCACTGAGGACCCTGAAGCGGCTGCAGGCTGGGCAGCGGGAAATATTGCCCGGATAGGTAGGCAACAGCGAGGAGAATACGCTGCATCGTAAATGTCTGCCTTTGCGCGGACGCGGGATGGAGCGCCATGGCTGGGGATGCCGGCGAAAGTGGTTGCAATGGGGATAAGAGTAGCCGCGCGGGCGCGATCAAGGGCCGAAAAGGGAAAAGAAATGTCACCACTCACCGACGCTGGCGTTGCTCGACATGACTGCGACCACAGTCCCTGACTCAGCAGCTCGAACTGGTCGCAAGAATCGAGAGAGCTCGAGGTGAGCTTGGCTGGCAATTAGGTAATAAGGGCGCGGGGGGGTTGCTGACGATGCTCCCAGGCCGTCGCGTTCAGCCGCCTGGTACGAGTTATGTCAGCATTGATGGAAGTCTGAGTGAGGCGGCGCAACCATCCTGGGAAAACGAACCTGGCTGGCACCAAACAAATCCGAGTGGCTGGGTGGGATGCGACGCAAGGGGTTCGTCGTCTCTTCCGGGTCGGATTGTATTGATTTCTAGGCGGCGTTGAAAGTTTCCGAGTCGACCGAACGATCGAGGAGGTGGGTGCTGTTTACTGTGTAAGGCGAGGCTGGATGGATTGTGGTCCCACGGCCCTGACCCTGGTCGTCAAGAACGAACTTGAAGAAGCGGCGGAATCGGGGGAGATGGAAATCGTGACCCAGAAATAGCAGGAACGGGCTCCGAAGTTGGCTGCCGCGCGCTGAACACGGGGCAGGTCAACAAGTAATCCGAAGCTCTGGCTTCTATCGCTTCGATGGCATCAACGCGACCCTGGTCGATGGGCAGTTCGGGGTTTGGGTGTTGCGTGCTTTGTCAGCAGTTGTGGGATCGCGAGTCCGCGACGAGTTGTTCTCGAGGTTTGGCGGGGGGTGGAAAGTGGGTAGTGGGACAGGATTCCATTTGTCTTGGCATAAGCGAACAGATTTTTCCGAGCGCCGATGGCACGTGGGGCATGCAGCTGGTGCAGGCTCCAGTTGGCAGCCGACTTGGCAGTGCCGGCCCGGCCCACTTACCCTGGTCGGTCATTGACTCCCTCCGAGCTTCCGAATATTTCAGCAACGCCGGACTTCCAGGCTGCGGCGTCACATGGAACACAACTTGAAGTTGGGTTTATACCTTACTCCCTGAAAGATAAACATGAAATGGTAACCCAGGACCAAAACATTATTATGCCAGGCTCAATTTCTCCCACCTGGGATCACTAATCCAGACACCAACCCAAGTGCGAACAATTTCCTTAGGGCGACATCACCAACCACCCGGATCCAGGAAACCTTCCCGTTTGAGCCATGGCGCCGAACCCATGACTGAACATCGAAACAACACCCTGCCAAGAGACGCAGAAAGGTCGTGCCAGCGGCCCTCGATGGCGGCAACGCAATGGTTCTGTGTCGTCTAACGCAGCAGACGGGGCACGGCTCCGGGTCTATTGCCGCCATTGCCTGCTTCATCTAAAGCGGCACTGGAGATTAGTCAGTTCTTCATGCTCCCTCGCACCGTCTGTTGGGGTTTACGAGGCTGGGCAAGACCGCGCAATAAACCAGGGCGTTCATGCTCTTGTGTGTAAGCATCTGTCACGGTCCCAGGTAGGCAACCGGTGGTCCAAGTTGTCGGTGATGCTACTCATTGATGATGCCAGGCGCAGCTCTCGAAGACGTGGGACTGTGCACTGTGATGGAAGGCTTCGATGTCGATGACCGTTGGATTAGTCGGGGCCATGGGACGACCCTTCTGATGAAGCGACGGCTAAGGACTCCATTGAAGAAAAAAACAGCTGACACTTTTGGCCTCCCAAACGACACTCGTAGCCATCAATGTGCTGCTTAGACTTCAAGTTGCCGATGCCCAAAGCCAGGAACCATTTGCGTAAAATACCACACAACTTTTACACCATCCGCGCAATACCGGCTGGTAATTTTGTACTGTATTTCATCTGCTCATGATGCTGCTTCATCCTAACCTGACGCGCCACCACCCTTGATCTCGGAAGTAGCGACGCCAACAATGCGCCCCTCACTCATCTCCAAAGTGAGGCCATCGTCACTCATCAGCTGCAGGCCGAAGCAGCCATCTGGACAATTCTCCGTCCTAGTCTCACATATACCACTACGAGCCACCAGCACCGCACCACGCCAACCCCTTCAACCACTCACTCGGCATCTCACCACCACGACCGCCAAGCCGGTCACGATGAGTAGCAGCCAGCAGCCCCGGTTCGCAGCCGACTCAGACCCTGACGCGCTGGAAACCTTCCTATTACCGCTCGTCACGGCCAACGGCGGGCGATGGACTCTGACCATGGAAGGGGAGGCGCTTGAGCGCGAGTTCAAGTTCAAGACGTTTGCCAAGACATGGGTGAGTTACACGCCTACTTCCCCCTTCTCTTCGTTCTATCCCAAATGTCTTTCAACCGTGTCCACTGCCATAGTCAAACCAAGACATGCCCCATGGCCAAGATGAGACAATGAATTTTAGACTGACCACATCCCCAGGACTTCATGACGGCCGTATCCCTCCAATGCAAGCTCAAGAACCATCACCCCGAGTGGTCCAACGTATGCATGCCACATCCCCTCCTCGCAACTCATCAACTCTCCCCCATCTTTTCCTCCCCGACCCCGCCCCTACTCCCCCTTTCCCCCCGTTCTCCCTTCCCGTTACTCACCCCACCCTACCACCCTCATCCTCCTAATGAAATATCCCGGCGGCCAGGTATTCAACACAACCTTCATCCGCTGGACCACCCACCACCCAAGGGGCCTCTCGTCCAAGGACATCGAGCTGGCGACGCTCTGCGACAAGCTCGCCGCCGACTTTGGCGAGGTAGCGGTCGCTGCTGTCGAGCAGAAGAAGCCTCAGGAACAGGGAGAGCAACCGCAACCGCAACAGCAGCAGCAGCAGCAAGGAGGAGAAGGAGCATGCAGCCTGTCGGGGCTCGCCAACCGGGCGGTGGGGTCCGCGGGGGATTGTTGCGTTCCCAAGGGTGCGACGAAGTGAAGAACCCGTCATCTATCTCCCCACCATGTGGACACAGAGAGGATGGTTTCTCAAGGGGCCGGCCATTGGGGTATGAGCAGGGGCTCGAAGACAAGTCTGCAACAGGGCTGTAGGATAGTGTACCTCTTTTCTCTTTTTGTTTGATTAAAGACTGGTAATGTAATGCCATATGTACAAACGGGTGGTAAAATTATTAAGGATTAATGGACCGCCAGCCAACAACGCCTCTCCAAGACTGCGCCGTTCCGTTCTTTCTTGCCTTTTGTAGTAGGTAGTTGTTGTGTAGCCCCGGTTTTCATGTGTTTCGTTCGTCACAGACGTCATATCTACTTTGGATGGTGTTTCCAAGTAGTTCTCTTCACTTCCCTTCCTCAAGCCCCGCCGATTTCTATCATCATGCGGCGGCTAGGCTCACGCCAAGTCCATCTCCCTCCCTCGAAGATGTTGAAGGTCGCGACATCCTCGCTCTACCCACGTCCGCTCACCAAGCGCAGGGTTTACTGGGCCTTCTTGGCGCGGATCTCGGCCAGCTTCTTCTCGCGGCGCTTCTTGCTGGCGGCCTCGCCGGCCTCGGTGTCGAGGCAGTAGTCCCACCAGCGGAAGCTCGAGGCATAGTTGCCGATGAAGCGCTCGTGGTGCATGTCGTGGTGGTCGGCGCCGGCCCAGAAGGGCAGGATGTGGCGCAGGCTCCAGGGGAAGTCGTACCCGGAGTGGGCGTCGATGGCCTGGAAGAGGCGGAGCACGATCCACAGGTACATGGTGATGAGGTGCAGCTCGCCCGTGAGCGAGACCCAGATGATGGGGGTGCCGACAATGCCGAAGCCCAGGAGCATCACCTCGATGGGCGACGCGTACTCGGCGGCGAGGCCGAACGGCGCGCTGTACGTGTGGTGTAGCTTGTGGATGTTCTTGTAGAGCGGGCCGTAGTGCAACGCCCGGTGGAACCAGTAGTGCCAGGCGTCCTCGACGATGAAGAAGACGGCGATCTGCATCGCCATCTTCCAGGCGGGCGGGAACGGGACGCCGTAGTCGAGGCCGAAGTAGGTCGCGACGGGGTGGAACAGCCAGATCTGGGGGAGCTCGACGGTGCAGTGGCTGAGCAGGACGAGCGCGGCGCACTCCCATTGTTCCTTCCATGTCGGCACCTTGGTCTAGACGAGCGTTAGCGTATGCCGAGGGCACTGGGGGCGGCGGCGCACTGCACTGACGTTCTGAAGCTTGTACTTGTTGAAGAAGGGGATCGCGTCGATGATCATCCACGGTAGTGACCGGCCAAAGTAGACGAACTCGTGCATGACGAAGCTCATGATGCCCGTCGCAATCGTGTCATTCTGCATCCAGAGATACCAGGACTGTGGCTCGCGTTAGGATGTGGTTTGTAGAGAGGCAAGGGCTGTCGGGGTGTACGTACGGCCCACAGGCGCTCGAAGACGTTCAGCTGGACATTGTACTTGGAGACCTCCTCGAACACGGTCGTGATGGAGGCCGACGAGCTCAGACCAGCAATGGTCGAGTTCCTGCACGCGCCAGGTCAGTCCAATCTGCAGCACCGACGCGCAGTGTCGAGAAAAAAGGGACTTGGACTTACATGACTGCAGACGCCATCTTGGGCGGTGCGCAACGGCGGCGCTGAAGAAGAGAAAGACACGGGGACGAATGCCCAAGAACTGGCAGGCCGGCAGAAAAGAAGGGAACCTGGAAGACAAGACGACTGCCTCAACACGTCGACAATTCGCTACGCTGGAGTGTTGAGAAGGGTGAACGGCAAAAGAGTGTCAGGGGTGAAATGGATTTTTATCGCCTGGCGGTCGCAATCTCGGGGTCCACAGGCCCAGTCGCACCAGAATCGGCCCACCCGCGAGGCAAGCGTTCCGTCTCCCGGAAACGCCAAGTGGGGCTGGGGGCACCCCGCTCATTGGCCGTTAGAGATCAGTTGAACAGCTGAGCCAAGCTCCGGCTGATCGGTGCCTGCCAAGATTCAAAACAGCCGTTAAGTGCATACCTGCAAGGACCCGTCGGTGCAGGGCGAGATCAGTTCAGATGGCACGCGATGGATGTGTTTCAGATTACTCGAAAGCTGGGCCAGAGCCGACTATATATTTTTGGGGGCCAAGGCATTGTTTGAGAACCAGTTGTGTTCTTGTCTCAGTTTGGACCTCGGACTGGCTACTCGATATCTGCTTGTCATGCAGGTAAGCGGTATTTCAAGCACGGTCTACAAGTAGAAGCTAAAAGTTGCTTGGGACCTTGGAATCAAAGCAGGACTATGAAATCATAACCAAGTTTCATCACGACCCAAGTCCTGCATTCTACGCACGTGGGCGCCATTGTTTGGTTCCCTCTCTCCTGGAAATATTTTTCCATCTGAAAAGGTTTCTGCAGGGAAACGCAGCCACTGCCCTTCGGCTCCGATGCAGCGGGCATGATCTCATCTCGCCCGAACCTCTGGCGATAACCCACAACAAACGAAATTCCTTGGCCCTAAGCGCCACCCTTCCACTGCCAGTGTGGGTTCGACCAACCCGGAGCTCGCAGCATCCGGCCCAACTGGATGACCTGACCGGACCATCGGCCCATCAGCTGTGCTGGAGTTCCGGGCCACCCAACTCGCCACCTTGACGCGTCCTCTCTGAAAGGGGCCGGACTGCTTTTCACCGCGCCTGCACAGCCCAGTCCAGCCCCTGGCTTCGGGAGTTGCGAAACCTCGATTGGAGCATCACACCACCATGTCGATTGTGACTGAGTTAGTACTATCCCGGGACCTCCTCCCCCTTGGAAAGCCCACAGCGTTAACTCGGATGTCGTTCTCTGCAGTCAGGTCCGCCGCCTGGATGCACGGATTGACCGCGTCTCGCTGGTGCCCCTGACGCACCTGCAGCAGGACCACGATGCCGAGTTGCCGGCCGTGGACAGCGTCGCCGCCTCGGCGCTCGCTTCTCCGCGCCTCAACGAGCTGCTGGGCATCGTCAAGGCCTTGTCGTCCGGTTCCGTCTCAGGGGCTCACCTGTCCTCGCCGCGGATCCAGAGGTTACTGCAGCAGTCCGGCTTGACCGGAGAGCTGCCATCGGTCGAACTGCTCGAGGCCAAGAGCCAGTATGAGACCGACGTCGAGTGGCTCCTGGTTGGCAAGGCCACCGTGCAGACCTATGGTCTCCTGATGAGCACCCTTCTGGACCAGATCATCCCGCTGAGCGATGACATCTGGTACTGGGACGAGGTGCTGACCTCGTATCCCTACAGTTTCGTCTACACCGTGCAGACGTCACCGTTGCGTATGTGGAAATGGTCAAAAGAAGTCTACTCGGACAGCGTGGGTCGCTTCCAACGTCTGTATCGGGATGAGATTCTCGGTCAGGCATCCGAGGTGGAAGATGTGTCGTCGGCACAGCAGGATGGGAGTGGCGCTGCCCGCAAACCGAAGGGGTTCAAGGCTTTGTATCCCTCGCTGTCCAAACACTGGCTTCAGTTCTATGGCATCGTAAGGCAAAGCGTCGCCGAGCGGTCCATCGCGGATATCCAGCGCAAGATCCTCTCCCGTGTCGACATTGGCCGCTCAGAAGCCCGCTACAAGCAGAAACGGCTGCGGAGGCTGCGAGAGATGACGGCGACCGGGCTGGGTGTGCTCTTGGATGAAGGACTCAATTTTGGCATTACTGAGGAGACAAACAGCGACGAGTGGAAGGGCCTGCTGGAGCGGAGCGTTGCGCTCATGGATATGATCCTGCAATCCGTTCTCTTCCTGGACCTCTCCGTCTCAGAATTCGAGGACAAAGTCTTCGCAGGCGTCGAGGAAGACCCGGAACTGTCGATCCACATCGAGGATTCCCACCCGGCCGAGAGACCGGCTGTCCTTGCGCGACGACTCCTCGGGCTGCTCCAGAGAGGACTCCCCCACCACCGCGTCGCCATAACCGACCTCGCCCGCCAGCACGGACGGCCGTCCAGACTCGTAAGGTACTGGCTCCCCGCCGCCGCCCTCCTGGTTTCATCCTCAACGATCCTACGCATCCTCATCAACAGACAAGACGACATCGTCACCTGGATCCGCGACTTTGGCTCGACGGCACACGACTTTTGGTTCAACTGGGTCGTCGACCCGGTCCGCAAGATCGTCGGCACGATCCGGCATGACTCCAACAGCGAGATCGCCATCATGAGCCGGGACAGCCTCAAGGCGGACCGCGACAGCCTCGAGCGGATGGTGGTCGAGTTCGCGATCGATAACCCCGATATCGCCGTTGGGAACTCGTCCATTACCGAATTCGAGATTGGCGAGATCCGGTCAAAGGTCAAGGAGGGGGACGTGACACCCGTTCTAAAGGCGTACGAGAAGGACCTGCGGCGGCCGATCGTGGGCGCGATACGGGGGGATCTGGTTCGCTCGCTGCTTATCCAGGTGCAAAAGACAAAGGTCGATCTCGAGGTCGCCATCAGCGGGATCGATGCGCTGCTGAAGAGCCAGGAGTTGGTGTTTGGTTTTGTCGGGTTGACTCCTGGCGTTCTGGGTACGTTGTACCCCCTCGTTGCCCGTTTCCTTCCCGGACCTTGCTAACATCCCCCCAGTCTCGATCGGCGTCTTCCAATACCTCCGAACCGTCTTCGGCAGCCGCAGGGGCTTGCGCCAGGGCCGGCGGGTCCGGCGCAGCGTCCGGGTGCTGCGCAAGATCGACCGCATCCTGTCCGAGGCGACAACGTCGCAGAATAACATCATCTCGTACCGCGACCACGGCCTGCTGGTGTGTGAGGTGCACGTCCTGCGCGGGCTGGCGCATGGCGTGCTGCCCGGCGACGTCGAGAAGGAGTTTATCGAGGACGTTGATGAGCTGGCGAACCTCAAGGGCATCCAGGTGCAGATGAAGGCGCTGGAAAGGATTCGGTGGGCGTATGCGGAGTGGTTGAGTAGGATGAGATAGGGGCTGGAGCAAGGGGGGGGGAGGAAGGGAAGGGAACAAAAGGGGGACGGCAAGCATGGTGTATCGATGTGATTGTCATCTATCTTAGCCAGCGGCGCATTTGACGGGGCATGCATTGGGTATAACAACGGAGCATTTGCAAAGTACATAGGCGCATAGATTAAGATTAGAGCCTTTAAGAGAGGCAACTGTGCAACTACGGCAACTTCTAAGAGGGCGAGACCGGGCGATCGACTTGTAATTCGGTGTGATCAGCTGGCAAACTCGCAACCATCGTCGCCGAAACATTCAGTTGTCCCAGTAGTGTTGTTGTACTTCGTACGGTAATTACACGAGGACACGTTGTGGCGTAAGAATGAGTGGGGCATTGTGACAATGGACCCCTGGGCCAGCCGCGTCCAGGCTGTTGCCGGGTCGGGATGCGCCACTTCAACTCTGTCTCATCCAACCCAGGAAGACCCCAGGCACGCCAAGACCCCGAGACGCTCTGCATCTGACACGACTTGTTGCGGCTCACTTCCTGGGCCACGATCGAGGGTTGACTGTTGACATCTCAAGCCTGAAAGGTTGCACTCTGGTTTTTGTCGATTTGACCAAACACACGAAGTTCTTGCGGCTGAAACAGGGCGCGGCGGTAATTCAACTACCCTTGGCATTACCACCTCAGATAGAAAGCAGCCGGCGCCTTGGTCCTTGGTTCCAGGCTTCTGTCCTCTGCAGGTGCGTCAGCCCTCCGCCGTCCCGGCGATCTGCCCCGTTCTTGTCCCGTCGTCCCCAAACTCTGGTCTCCTCCGTCGCAAGCCATTGTCCGGTTCTCGATCCAAGTCCAATCTTGGTTGTGTGAGCAGGCGTTTCATCCCACAAACAGCAATTCGCCGAACCTAGTTTCGGCCGCTGTCGCATTCACCGTCCAGCAGCACAGGACGTGCACCACCCACGACACCAACACTGACTTGTGAATCAGTTCGGCCTCCGTCGCACCTCGAAACCCGCAATTCCCCGGGACATCTTCCGGATTCTGCTGCCTATTGCAGCCCGCCACGCCGAATCATTCGATCCCCCTTCCGCCGCGACTTTATTTCGCTTCGCGCCCTCTCCCGAACCGCCCCCTGACGACTCTCGAAGCGACCCGACCCGAAGCCGGCCCGGCGCTTTCCAACCTCCACCATGTCGTCGAGCAACAGAAACTACGACTTCCTGGTAAATGCGCCCCTCTCCGATGCCCCGGTCGTCGTCGACCCGGGGGCGCTGTGGGATATCCCGCGCAGAATGGCGGTCACCATACATGCATAATGCTGACACTGGCGCTTCCAACAGATCAAGCTGCTGCTGATCGGAGACTCGGGCGTGGGCAAGTCATGCTGCCTGCTGCGCTTCAGCGAGGACTCGTTCACCCCGTCCTTCATCACGACCATCGGCATCGACTTCAAGATCCGGACGATCGAGCTCGATGGCAAGCGGGTGAAGCTGCAGATCTGGGACACGGCCGGGCAGGAGCGGTTCCGCACCATCACGACGGCATATTACCGCGGCGCCATGGGTATCCTGCTGGTCTACGACGTCACCGACGAGAGGTCGTTTAACAGTGCGTCATGTCACCGCCTTTTGCAAAATTCCCTAATAATGTTATTACAACAGTGGCTGACTGACCACAAAAACAGACATCCGGACGTGGTTCGCCAACGTGGAGCAGCACGCGACAGAGGGCGTCAACAAGATCCTGATCGGCAACAAGTGCGACTGGGAGGAGAAGCGGGTCGTGTCGACGGAGCGCGGCCAGCAGCTGGCCGACGAGCTGGGCATCCCCTTCCTCGAGGTCTCGGCCAAGACCAACACCAACATCGACAAGGCCTTCTACAGCCTGGCCGCCGACATCAAGAAGCGCATCATCGACACGTCCAAGTCCGAGCAGGCCGGCGCCGGGCCCGCCGTCAACGTCGGCGAGCAGAGCGGGGCCGGGGGCGGTGGGAAGTGCTGTTAGGCGGTCTGTCTGTCTATCTGGGTGGGGGCAGATGAAGGAACCAGTGTTGTTGGGGAGAACGGGAGGGTAGAGAGCCTGAGCACGCCACGAAAGCTTATGACGAACCATGACGATTCCCGAACCGAAAAGGCGCTATTCCGAACCCTTTTTCTAACTCATGTGCAACGCCGTTCTGGAACCGCTTTTACCCACCTACGCCCCGTTACGAGATACGCCTGCAACGATCCCGATTCCTGAATTCGACAATCCGACTATCACCATGATCTCACTGTGGCCGAGGGAGGTCTCACGGTATCTCAGAGGGCTAGGCATCGAGGAATTTGAGAACGGGGTCTGGAACCAGGCAGGCGGGAGGAGGGACAACCGTCCGGTTAGGGATGGACTGACCGAGGGTGGGAATACCCGCTGTGCTTGCCTGCTCGTCTTACCCCCCACGGTGACTCTTCACGGCATGTTTTCTTTTGGTTTTGTTGTTTGTAGAGAGGGGTCGTTTTCTCGATTCGGCTGGCGGATAGAGAGAGGGGCAAGCGAGCAGGCAGGCAAGCAATCGAAGGGTTTAGGCAGCAGGGTAGAGTGCGGGAGTGTGGAGAACGGGGAGCAGGGAGCAATATTCTGGGCATGGAGTTTGGGGGCTTTTTTCCTTTCCTTTTGTATTCATGTTTGGTACTAATACATTACTTTGTGAATGTTGCTGTGCCGTGTTGTGATATGCCATGGCTGATGCTGGTTTTCAACGGATCAGAGGGGGGAGGGGATATGTCTGGGAAGGCTGCTGTCTCGCCGTCTCCTTCGACCCCAGCCAGGGGCGAAATGGCCCCGTGGAAAGGGGTGAAGAACGGGGCCATACCCCCAAGAGAAGGAGGAAAACGAAAACGTACGCTACGGCACTGCCTACCCAAGGTACCCAGGTGGATATTGATACCTATCTATCAAAACGGCAGATCAAATCTGAGATCACACTCCCCCCAGCTACCTACCGACCTGCTAGTCTCTAAACTAAAACAGAGTCACAACACTATCGTCGTCCTTCCAGCCCCCCTGCTGAGCGCGAAACGTGGCTGCCAACGGACCGCTAGCCTCTCCAGCACCTCCGTCGCCATCATCCTCATCCTCATCATCATGGTACCAGTCTCGATCGCCATAGACCGCCGCCACGGCAATGGCATCACCATCACCATCACCATCACCATCACCATCACCATCACCATCACCATCACCAACAAAGAGACCCTCCTCCCGGTGTGGCAGGCTATGCCCGTGCCGTATGCGGAGCGCGGGCAGCGTGAAGAAGGCGGCGGTTGACGCGGCGGCCGCGAGGAGGTCGGGGAGGTACAGCATCCGGGACCCTCCGGGATTCCGATCGTGAGGAAAGGTTGGGAACTTGGCGCCGTCGGCGGGCGACCAGATCTCTCGTGGCGCGAGGAAGCAACCCGCCAGCGCGAGCCAGGTTGCCGCGTAGAGGGCGAGGCTGGCGGCCGTCCAGAACCGTTTGTGTCGCAGGTCGGATGTGGTCCATGTCGTCATCGAGCGCTGGGTGGTGTGGTATTCGGCGAAGAGGAGGAGGAGGGTGGTGGTGTGGAGGACTAGGGAGGTGGGTGATTGGAGGGGGAGGGAGAAGAGGATGCCGCCGAGGAGGGTGAAGGCGCGGAGGCTGAGGAGGAGGAAGTAGGTGTCTGCTGGGCTGGCGGGTGTTGGGTTCGACATCTTTGTTGTTTTCTCTCTCTTTTTTGCTTGCCCCGGGTGGAGATGGTGACTGGCGGCTGGCGGTTTAAATCCAGTCATTAAAACCGACGCACAGATAAAACAGGTCTTCAGCCCCTATATAAGGTATGATGCCTCCTGGCGGAGGGTCAGATCAAAAGGCTTTGCAGCGTGCTGCGCCACTCTAGGGCCATGATGGTTGCAATTCGGACTGTTGGAGTGCGAGTGACAAGAATCCCGGTGGCCGCTGCGCACTGAGGAGTCTCTTTTTTTTTCTTCGTCCCCCCTTCCGGGCTTTCTTCACCATGCGTAATGGATTTCTGCTTCTCGTGCCAGAGATTCAACATCCACGCGCTGCGTCGCATCCCAGGAGGATGGAGGACATATCAGCTCAAGCTCGCTCGGGATGGGGCTCGGTCAGGGTGCTCCTCCTGCGGACTGCTCGTCGAGTCTCTCTGGAGTAAGATTCCCGCTGACAGGCAGAGCTCGCTGGACGAGGAGCAGACACGCATCTTCCTCCGAGCAACACATTCCCGCCGCCTCAGCGCCAGTCGTGATGCTTGTACTACTAAGACAGCGGCACTCCAGATGGACGGACTGCAGGCGTTTATCGCGCCGGCAGCCTACGAGATTGATGGCCAGCAGCCCGTCAAGGAGTCAACCGCGACATTCCACGTCTGCGCCGAGTGAGGAAGCTTCGCCGCCACTAGCCAAGCCATCGCCGGTCGTTTTAACGGGCGAGACGTGCGATCTCCTGCCTTCCTCGAGGGCATACGAGATTGGTTGTCGGGTTGCCTTCTCCACAGAAGATGCTGCCAGACGCTCTCCGGCAGCCAGCAGCTCGACGCATACAACGCGCCTCTCCCGACGCGGTGCCTCGACGCGACGGGCGACCGGTTGATGCTCCGACAGACGGCTGACACAACCGGATCCTACATAACGCTCAACCACCGGTGGAACGCGCTGGGGTGACGCGTTGACGGAAGGTCGGATAATGACGGCTGCGTTCTGCCAGAAAAGTTTATCCCCAAGCCGCTCGTGAATTTCACCGACTCGTATGCTCGGTTCCAAGATCTCTGGCTGGACATCGTCGAGGCGTATTCGTCGCTGGAGTTGTCCTACCCCGAGACGTACCGTTTCCTGGCGCTTTCTGGTATCGCCGCCGAGTTCTCTGAGGCCCGAAGCCTCATCATGAAACAAGGGCGCAACCGTCACCTTGTGCTACGTGGCTGGCATGTGGGCTCCATGACGTCCTGTGGCAGCAAAAGGGCCCATCGGCAAACGCAACCGGGAGACTGCGCTCATGGATGCCCTCTTGGTCGTGGGCTTCCCTTGCGAGTCCGGTCTTATGGGCCTTTTTCAGACGGCTGCAGCCCTTCGCTAACACGGCCGCATGTGAGGTCGCGGGGCTGGTCGCGAGTGACGGAGCAGTCCATCCAGCGCCGACGGCGAGTCCGACTTCACCGGCGGAAAGAAAGCAAAAAGCGGAATACCCCACCGCAGTCGACATCCACTACCAGCTGACGGCCGAATACACTGGTCTGCTCATACGGTGCCAGCTCTGCCCCGTCCACGTCTGGGACGTCTTTACAAGAAGGCACCTTGCGGCCGTGCCGGTTCCCGCGCCTGATACTATTGATAATTCGGAAACCGGGAAAACGACGTCAACCGTCAGGAAAATATCCCTGGCTGGCAACGTTCAAGATGGCTCTCCCTGGCCAAGCGTGAGGGACGAGGTTGAGGGTTGAGGGATACTACATGCCTCAGCCCTAACCCTAGCATATCTCGACATTTGTGTGGGGCCATCTTTGAATCCACTGAAATCACCGGCCTGACTCAAGAGGCAGCTCCTTCTTGAGCTCTCGTCGTGAGGGAATACCTTCCGTTTGGTGTACTAGCATTTGCTGTTTTCTTGTTACGACGATTTCACAGTCCAGTGTACCCCCAAAGAAATAGATTTACATTTCCAACATCCGACATCACCAATCCAAGTTGGTAGTGCTCCAAGGAAACACGCACAATAGACACAATGGCGGGGTCGTCATCACCAACTGGGACCTGCTCGACCATCGCAGAATGGCGCGCCCAAGCAGAGGCCATGAAGGCCGCCGTTGCAGGGCTACCAACCGCCCGCAGCATCGAAAACACAGAGGAGTCGGACTGGGACGACGATGAGGTCGAGCAGGCGCACCAGCCCCGGGACGGGCCGCGCGATGTGTGGGACTTTATCGACGACGACGAACTGGACGAGATCGACTTTGACAGCGGCGACCTGTTTGACGGCGTTGACGGCGGGGAGACGTCTGGCTCCTCTTTCGATGCTCACTGGCTGGCAGCGCGGTGTGCCGACATCGCCTCGCGGAAATCCGGGCTCTCCCCCAGCGCCTTGCAGGGCCAGATCATGGATATCCTGGGCGCCAGCAGGCCCGAGGGCGAGCTCCAGTCGTCATTAACGGACCTGGTGGGATTCGACGATCTGGAATTCATCATCGATCTCGCCTCCCACAGGGCCGAGATCATCGCCTCGGTGACCTCGGAGAGCCTGCGCGACGAGCAGACCGGACAGGCGCCACGGTTGTTGACCAAGGCTCAGAGGCAGGAGGCGCTCCGGCGCAGGGACGCCGAGCACAAGGCGGGCCCCCTGGCTGCGGCCCGCGAAAAGGAGGAGGACTACCCGCACGTCTACAAGATGTACAACGCCGGCAACACCCTGAGCCACACCGGCTCCCGGTACAAGCTGCCTGTCGGCAGCCAGCGGATGGAGTTTGAAAAGTACGAGGAGTACATGATTCCCGCGGGGAAACCGGGCGCGCTCTGGCCGGGCCAGCGACTCGTCAAGATCTCCGAGATGGATGGGCTGTGCCGAAACACCTTCAAGGGCTACAAGACGCTCAACCGCATGCAGAGCCTGGTGTACCCGGTGGCCTACAAGACGAGCGAGAACATGCTCATCTGCGCCCCGACAGGTGCTGGTAAAACGGACGCTGCCATGTTGACCATCCTGCACACCATCGGCCAGTACCTCACGCCGAGCCCCTTTGAGGACACCTTGGCGACCGACTTTGCCGTGCAGGCCGAGGACTTCAAAATTGTCTACGTTGCGCCCATGAAGGCGCTGGCGGCCGAGATCACTGGGAAGCTCGGCAAGCGGCTGGCCTGGCTCGGGCTGCGCTGCCGCGAGTACACGGGTGACATGCACCTGACCAAGTCGGAGATTGTCCAGACGCAGGTTATTGTGACGACGCCCGAGAAGTGGGATGTTGTGACGAGGAAGGGCACTGGTGACACCGAGCTGGTGCAAAAGGTGCGCCTGCTCATCATCGACGAGGTGCACATGCTCCACGACGAGAGAGGTGCCGTGCTGGAGTCGCTGGTGGCCAGGACGCAGCGGCAGGTCGAGAGCACGCAGTCTCTGATCCGCATCGTCGGACTCAGCGCGACGCTCCCCAACTACATCGATGTCGCCGACTTCCTGGGCGTCAACAAGCGGGCCGGTTTGTTCTACTTTGATGCCTCGTTCAGACCGGTCCCGCTCGAGCAGCACTTCATCGGTGTCAAGGGCAAGCCGAACAGCAAACAATCCCGGGACAATATCGACCAGGTGGCCTTTGAAAAAGTCCGCGAAATGCTGGAGCAGGATCATCAGGTCATGATCTTTGTCCACTCTCGCCGAGACACCCAGGCGACTGCCAAGATGCTTTACGAAAAGGCCACCGATGACGCTTGTGTTGGCCTGTTTGATCCCAGCATGCACGAAAAGTACGAGATGGCCATGAAGGACGTCAAGTCGACCAAGGCCCGCGAGATCCGGGATCTTGTGCCCAAGGGCTTGGGAATCCACCACGCCGGCCTGGCTCGGTCAGACAGGAATCTTATGGAGCGCCTGTTTGAAGAGGGCGTCATCAAGGTTCTTTGCTGTACCGCCACCCTGGCCTGGGGTGTCAACTTGCCCGCTGCTGCGGTTGTCATCAAGGGGACGCAGGTGTACAGCGCCCAGGACGGCAAGTTTGTCGACCTCGGCATCCTCGACGTGCTGCAGATCTTTGGTCGCGCTGGCCGTCCACAGTTCGAGGACGTCGGCATCGGCATGATCTGTACCACACACGACAAGCTCGCCCACTACCTCACGGCCGTGACGGACCAGCTGCCCATCGAATCCAGGTTCTCGGCCAAGCTCGTCGACAACCTGAACGCCGAGATTGCGCTGGGCACCGTCAATTCGGTGGGCGACGCTGTGAAGTGGATCGGGTACTCGTACCTCTTTGTCCGTATGAAGAGAAACCCGATGGCGTACGGCATCGAGTGGAACGAGTTTGACAACGACCGCTCTCTGGTTCAGAGACGACGCAAGTTGGTCATCCAGGCGGCGAGGACGCTACAGCAGAGCCAGATGATCATCTTCAACGAGCCTACCGAGGAGCTACGTAGCAAGGACATTGGCCGGATCGCCAGCCAGTACTACATCCAGCACACCAGCATACAGATTTTCAACTCGCTGATGAAGCCCACTTCCGAGGAGAGGGACATCCTGATGATGATCGCCATGAGCGGCGAGTTTGACAACATCCAGTCGAGGAACAACGAGGCCGACGAGTTGACCAAGATGAGACAGAACACCCATTTCGTCCCCTACGAGATCAAGGGCGGGATTGATCAGGCACAGACAAAGACCAATATCTTGTTGCAGTCTTACATCTCGAGGGGTCAGCCGGACGACTTTGCGCTCACCAACGACTTGAACTACGTCGCTCAGCAGGCTGGCCGTATCTGCAGGGCCCTGTTTATGATTGCCCTGAACCGGCGATGGGGCTACCAATGCTTGGTGCTGCTGTCTATGGCCAAGTCCATCGAGAAGCGTTTATGGGCGTTCCAGCACCCCTTCCATCAGTTCGATCTTCCGAAGCCCGTCCTGAACAACCTGGAAGCGAAAGACTCTCTAGCCATCGAGTCCATGAGGGAGATGGAGCCTGCCGAGATAGGGAACCTGGTCAACAACTACAAGATGGGCACCAAGATTGCGAAGCTGCTCGACAATTTCCCGACGTTGAGCGTTGAGGCTGAGATCGCACCCCTGAACCGCGATGTCTTGAGGATCAAGCTCTACGTTACCCCTGACTTCCGCTGGAACGACCACCTCCACGGGACATCCGAGTCGTACTACATCTGGGTTGAGAACTCGGACTCGTCCGAGATCTACCATCACGAGTTCTTCCTTCTTAACAGGAGGAAGCTGCACGATGACCACGAGCTCAACTTCACAATTCCCCTTTCCGACCCGCTCCCGGATCAGATCTATGTGCGGGCTGTCTCTGACCGCTGGCTCGGCGCCGAGACGGTGACTGCTGTCTCGTTTCAGCATCTCATCCGGCCAGACACCGAGAGCGTCTACACGGATCTCTTGAACCTGCGGCCGCTGCCCATCGCGGCGCTCAAGAACCAGGCTCTCGAAGAGATCTATGCCCAGCGCTTCCAGTTCTTCAACCCCATGCAGACGCAGCTGTTCCACACGCTGTATCATCGCCCGGCCAACGTCCTCCTCGGTTCGCCGACAGGGAGCGGCAAGACGGTCGCCGCCGAGCTCGCCATGTGGTGGGCCTTCCGCGAGCGCCCCGGCTCCAAGGTCGTGTACATTGCGCCCATGAAGGCGCTGGTGCGCGAGCGTGTCAAGGACTGGGGGGCTCGTCTTGCCAGACCGCTGGGCTTGAAGCTGGTCGAGTTGACGGGTGACAACACGCCGGATACTCGGACGATTCAGGACGCCGACATCATCATCACCACGCCCGAGAAGTGGGACGGTATCTCGCGTAGCTGGCAGACCAGAGGCTACGTCCGCAAGGTCAGTCTCGTCATTATTGATGAGATCCACCTGTTGGCGGGAGACCGTGGTCCGATTCTGGAGATCATCGTTTCTCGTATGAACTACATTGCGTCGTCGACCAAGAATGCCGTCCGGCTCCTGGGTATGTCGACGGCCTGCGCCAACGCTACCGACTTGGGTAATTGGCTGGGTGTCAAGGATGAGGGGCTGTTCAACTTCCGCCATTCGGTCCGCCCGGTGCCGCTAGAGCTCTACATCGATGGTTTCCCGGAAGTCAGGGGTTTCTGCCCGCTGATGCAGTCCATGAACCGGCCGACCTTCCTGGCGGTCCTGAACCACAGCCCTGAAAAGCCGGTCATTGTGTTTGTCCCGTCTCGTCGGCAGACTCGTCTGACGGCCAAGGACCTCATCAACCTCTGCGGCATGGAAGACAACCCCAGGCGTTTCCTCAGCATGGACGAGGACGACCTCCAGCTGAACCTCTCGCGCGTTAAGGACGAGGCGCTCAAGGAGGCTATCAGCTTTGGTATCGGCCTGCACCACGCTGGTCTGGTTGAATCGGACCGGCAGCTGGCCGAGGAGCTGTTCCTGAACAACAAGATCCAGATCCTCATCGCCACCAGCACTCTTGCCTGGGGCGTCAACTTGCCGGCTCATCTCGTCGTCGTCAAGGGCACACAGTATTACGACGCCAAGATCGAGGCGTACAAGGACATGGACTTGACGGATGTGCTGCAGATGCTGGGTCGTGCGGGCCGTCCGCAGTTCGACAACTCGGGTGTTGCCCGTATCTTTACCCAGGACTCCAAGAAGGACTTTTACAAGCACTTTCTGCACACAGGCTTCCCCGTCGAGTCCTCGCTGCACACGGTGCTCGACAACCATTTGTGCGCCGAAATCTGCGCCGAGACCATCATCACGAAGCAGGACGCCCTCGACTACCTGACGTGGACTTTCTTCTTCCGCCGTCTGCACAAGAACCCGTCTTACTACGGGCTCGAAATCTCGGCCGAGGAGCACAACTCGACCACTGCGCAGCAGTTGGCCAACGAGTTCATGATCTCCATGGTCGACGCCTCACTGACCGAGCTTACTGACTCCAAATGCGTGGAAGTCTACCCCAACGGCGACGTCGACCCGACGCCCCTCGGCAAGATCATGAGCTACTACTACCTCTCCCACAAGACCATCCGCCAACTCGTCAGCAAAGCCAAGCCCCAGGCCTCCTTCCTCGACGCCCTCTCCTGGATGTGTCTCGCAACCGAGTACGACGAGCTGCCGGTGCGGCACAACGAGGACCTCATCAACGCCGAGCTCTCGCGCAACCTGACCTTCCCCGGCACGGCCTTCGGGCTGCCCATGTGGGACCCGCACGTCAAGGCCTTTTTGCTCCTGCAGGCGCACATGTCGCGCCTCGGCCTGCCCATCACCGACTACGTCGGCGACCAGACCAGCGTGCTCGACCAGGCGATCCGCATCATCCAGGCCAGCATCGACGTCATGGCCGAGCTGGGCTACCTCAGCTCGACGCTGCAGTTCATCCGCCTCCTGCAGTGCGTCAAGTCGGCCCGCTGGCCCGACGAGAACCCGGCCGCGCTGCTGCCGGGCGTGGCCGAGTCCGATTCATACTCGCAGGAAAAGCCCACCCCGCTCAAGGAAATCGCCAAACTCTCCAGCAGCAAACAACACCAGCATCAATTCCAAAAACTCGCCCGCGACGTGCTGCGCGTCCCCGCCTCCCAACTCCCCCGCTTTACCAAGGCCGCCGCCTCTCTGCCCAACCTGAGCGTGTCAGTCGAAGACGTCAAGACCGACTCCGTGACAGTCAACCTGAGACGACTCAACGCCGTCACGGAGCGCGAGGCGCGCATCTATGCGCCGCGCTTTCCGAAACCGCAGACCGAGGGGTGGTTTGTCGTGGTGGGCGATTTGGCGACCGACGAGGTGCTTGCTGTTAAGAGGGTGGGGTGGAGACCGGGGAATGCTAGTAATAATAGTAATGCCTCGAAAGGGGGGAGGAGGGCGGTGGTGGAGGTTGGGGAGCGGCCGGTGGCTAGGGCTGTGGTGAAGGTTCCTGTTGAGGCAGGGGAAGGGGGGAGGAGGGTGGATGTGTTGGTGTTGAGTGATGGGTATGTGGGGATGGAGTGGACGGTTGGGGGGGTCGAGTTACCCGGGCCGCCGAAGGTGGAGGTGGGGGTTGTGGAGAAGAAGGGGGGTGGTGGTGGGTGGTCTGCTGGGGAGGGGGAGAGGGCGTAAGTATATATGGGGGTGGTGTTTTGTTGTGATGGGGTATGGGGTGGGGGGGGAGGTGGATGGTAGCTGGAAGCCGTGGCATGGCATTTGTTGGGCAGAAATACGGCGAGCCTAGCCTGGCTTGAAGCACACTGCATATTCACTGCCTGCTTTGGAAGTGGTAGTGTGCGGTTAGGGGTTCATTTTATAACCGTTACCTGTACCACTTCACCGGTTCGGTCCCCCACTTCTCTTGTGCCCCTCCTGCAGCGCGTCCTCGGCCAGATCGTGGGATCTTTAATCTATAAAACCGTTGCCAACCAACCACGATAGCCTTGCTCCCGGAACCTAGCTTTGAGGTTCCTAACCATGGCTACACCCGCTGCTTCAACTGTCTAGTCTAGAAGCTGCCGGATTTGGCATCGGTGTGGTGCCCGTGGCCTCATCTTCAAATCGAGCGACTGCGTAGTCCTCAAACTCCAAAAAAGAAAAACCAAAAAAAAAGAAGAAGAAAAAACACTCAGGTATTCGCCGAGGAATCAGCCAACGAACAGAAGGGTTTCGAGAAGATCCTTTGTAACACGGAGAAATGCCCGTGTATCATCACCTGTATTTTTCAGCTCCCGGCCCCGCGGCCAGCTACTTCTCTCTCTTGGTCTGAGCTGAGGCTGATTTAGCCCATGTCATTGTGTAGGAGATATGCAGGTATGGCCGGGTGTAGTGGGCGCGGTGGATGGGTAGGTAGTTAGTACGGAGCTCTCGAAATTGAGGCTCGGCCTTCCTTCCTATCCTTCTCTCGATGCCTCATGCCCAAGGAGAGAGAGAAAGGCGACGACGACCGGCAACACGGCACAGTGTGGCCTGCCTTTTTCCCGGGGAATATTCGAGCAGTGGACGTGACCCGGTTAGCGTCCCTCTCAAACAAGATTTTGGAACAGGCGCCTGGACGCTGCACAGCGAACCCTCCCTTCACCCAGCAGCCCCCGAACCGAGATACCTCTCCAGCTTCCCATCGCCAAACAGCTCCTGCCGGATCCTGGCCGCCTTCTTCGTCTCCTCGCGCGCCATCTTGCGCACCTTCTTGGCGTCGAGCAGCTGCTCTTTTTTCTTTGGCGGCGGCAGGCCCCGCGGCACGTGCATGCCGACGCCGAGGTTGTCGTCCTTCACCTTGGCCTTGACGGGGAACTTGATGCCCTGCTGGTCGGCACCGAGACCCCTGCGGGCGTCTGGGTCCCAGCCGTGGGCGGATAGGTAGGCCAGCCCCATGCGGGTGCGGTCCAGGGCGGAGGGGGGCTGCGAGTGGGGGAGGCAGACTTGGTGGGCGAAGGACTGCGCGTGGGTTCCGGTTCCTGAGTCTCTGTTGAGGGGGAGTTTGCAGACCGGGCATGTTTTCGCGTCTGATGGCTCGGCCGTTGTGGGTGGTGCCGACTTGGACCGCGTGGCGTCTTCGGGCAGGACCAGGCCGAGATAGATGTCGGCTACGTTCTGCCGCGGTTTGCTTGCTGCCGTGTCGTCGACCGACTTGAGCTGCCCTCCTCCCGCCGTCGCTGACACAAACGCTATCGGTTTCCGGTGCAGCCCGGCACCAAACGGGCGCTGGTGCTGCAGCGGGATCTTGTCGTAGTCGTCGTCCTCGTTGCTGGCGTCTTTGGGCGAGGCCACGGTGAAATCTTGGTGTTTGGTTCCTTTATATGACATTATTACCCGTAAATGGATGACCAAATAGAAGATGGTACTATCTGTGCAGGTGGTCGAACGGCCTCTGCCTGATGGAGCTTCAACATTGATGTGAGTCCAGGCAACCTGGAACCCTTGAAGCGTTGTGAAGCTCACTCGAGTTAGCGTAACGGCCCGCTGGAAGCCACCCCTGCCACCGCTAAAATGACAGGCCCCACATTTAATCAGGGGCACCCAGCACCGACGTCAGCGGCCTCAGCTCTGGAAGCTTCGTGTCCAAATTTCCAATCCAAGCTCGGGCAACCTCCAACCTCGATCCCAACAACACACTGGCAAACAACACACACAGCCCGGAATGCCCCCGCCTTAATACCACCACCACCACCACCGCCAAAATGCCCCTCGCCTTCCTCACCTCGCTCTACTTCGAAGGCTACCCCCGCTGGCTGCCCGAGCCGTGGCGCCTCCTTAAAGCCACCACCGCCATCTCAACAATCGCCCTCACAAAATGGTACACCTCAGGCCGGCCCAACCCAGCCGAGCGCAACATGCACGGGCGCGTGGTGCTCATCACGGGCGGCACGTCGGGCATCGGCGCGGCCACGGCGTACGAGCTGGCGCAGCGCGGCGCGCAGGTGGTGCTGCTCACGCGGCTGCCGCCGACCGACGCCTTTTTAGCGGAATACGTCGACGACTTGCGCGCGCGCACCGGCAACCACATGGTGTACGCCGAGCAGGTCGACCTGGCGGACCTGCACAGCGTGCGGCAGTTCGCGACGCGGTGGATTGATAACGCGCCGCCGCGGCGGTTGGATATGATTGTCCTGTGTGCGGCGACCATGGTGCCGCCTGGGGGGAAGAGGGTCGAGACGGAGGAGGGGGTTGAGGTGACGTGGATGGTGAATTTTCTGGCGAATTTTCATCTGTTGGGGATTTTGAGCCCCGCCATCCGCGCCCAGCCGTTTGATCGCGATGTAAGGATCGTGGTGCCGACGTGCTCGAGCTACATTGCGTCGCCGCGGCTGGATGTCGAGATACAGGAGAAGGAGTGGACGCCGCAGACGGCGTATGCCAGGAGCAAGCTCGCGCTGATGGTGTTTGCCAAGGCGTATCAGAAGCATCTGGACGCGTATAAGCGGCCGGATCAGCTGCCCATGACGGCGAGGGTTGTGCTGGTGGACCCCGGGCTGGCGCGCACGCCGGGCATGCGGCGGTGGCTTACGAGGGGGTCGCTGTGGGGGCTGCTGGTCTACGTGGTTTTGTACTTTTTTGCTTGGCTGTTTCTGAAGAGCCCGACCATGGCGGCGCAGTCGCTGCTGTTTGCGGCGATGGAGAGCAGCCTGGTGAGGCTGCCCGGCGGCCGGCTGTTCAAGGAGTGCATGGAGGTGGACTGCGCGCGGAAGGATGTGGACGACGAGGAGGTGGCCAAGAAGCTGTGGGAGGCGAGCGACAAGCTGATCGAGCGGGTGGAGAAGCAGCAGGCCGTCAAGCGGGCCAGGGCGAAGAAGGAGCAGGAGAAGAGCGAGGAGGAGGCCAAGAAGGCGGCGCAGGTCGACGAGATCGAGTCGCTGGTCGGCGCCATCACCAGGGGCAAGGCCAAGGCGGCCAAAGAGACCCAGAAGAAGAACGGAAAGAGGGGAAAGGCTGCAGGGAGCAGCACCAAGTAACCGGTGTCTCGGCTGGCGGTTGACTTGTTTACACCCCTGAATGCCCAGGTCGGTGCTCGGAGAGAGCAGCCCGGAGCTAACCGGACCCACCCGCCGGTACTTCTGGAGCCGGCAAAGCGGGGCCTCCTCGGCGCTATTCGACACGTGAAGACGGCCGGACGTCATTGATGGACGGGATCTCTACTCCAAACACAAGCAGCAGCTGTAGCACAGACATCGATCTCGAATCAATTGTCGAGGCGCAGAACCCATCTCGGCGCCAACCCAGCAAGCTTACGTCGGTCAAGGCAGCCAGCTCAACCAACGAGCTAAATTCAACCTCGGCACTCGCCAACCCAAACACACCAAACTCATCATGGCCGCGGCACTCCCACCGCCGCCTTCCGCACCACTAGCAGTACCGGCGCATGAGCTTATCGTCCCCTGCCAGGCCCTCTGGGGCAGGCAAACCCAGCGCCCACTGCACAACTCGTCCCACTGCCACCCCGTCTTCTTCACAGACAAGCTGCGCCGGCCGCCATTCAGCATTCTGTCAGGGCCACACGCGAGTCCGGTTGCGCATGGCTATGTCTATCAGGATGCGCCGCGGGGGGATGGGAAGTCGGCTGGTCCGCGATTGTGAGTGGGGTGGGAGGGTTGTACTATTTGGCTGCGGTACAATTTTGTGTATTGAGACCCCTTCTATAAAGGCAAGCACGGCGCAAGGGCAGCAATGTATCCCAAGTCTAGGGAATCAGTAATAAAACACACATCTCGAAACGCCCTCGGCTCTCCCAAGCAGTGACCCATACAATACATGACAAAACCAACATCACATTCCAACCAACCCCTAAACGCCATCAACGCAACCCAGCCCAACCCCTAACATCAAGCAAAACACTAATTCTTCACCGACACTACAATCGTCACCAAGATCAAAACCACCACAAACCCCAACAAACCCATCAATTTCACATTCTTCCACCACATCCTCCTCTTCAGCCCGCGGCTCCTCACCCGGAACTCGCTCGCCCCCTGCCCGAGCCGATCCGTCTTGTCGACCAGCAAATCAATCCGCTCCCCGCGCTCCAGCAACCCCTCGATATTCCGCGTCATGATCCCCCGCACATCATCAATCTCCCTCTGGACATTGCTGATAGCGTCGTCCCGCCCGTGCGCCGTCGTGCCGTACTCGACCATCAGCGCGCGCATGTCGGTGTTGAAGGCCGCGCAGCCGTAGTTGGGCAGGTCGGCGAAGTCGGTGGAGGAGGGCGGGTGCTGGGCGAGGAAGCGCTTGCGCAGCTCGACCAGGAAGCCGAAGGAGATGCGCCGGTTGATGGCGGACGAGTCGGAGATGACTAGGTAGGTCAGCCCGCCGGCGGTGGGCTGGGTTGGCGGGTACTCGGAGGGGGAGGCGGCGATGTAGTGGATGTGGTGGGTGCCGTGCGTGTAGGTGAGTTTTTGCGGGGTGGTGTGGTCGATTTTGGGGAGGATGAGGGAGGCGAGGGAGGAGGTTTGGGATGTGGCAGAGGTGGTGCACTCGGTGAGGATTGTGCTGTTGTGCGCGATGCATGCGCTGAGGGGAGCGCGGTTGGTTAGAGAGTGGAGGTTTGGATTGGGGGAGGGACGGGGGCTTACTAGAGCAGCGGTGTCGCTGGCGTGGAGGAGGATGCCATGTTGGGCGAGTTGTTGTGGTGCTTGGATGGTGTTGCGGTGATGGGGATAAATTGTGATGGGTGGTTGTGTGTTGAAGAGGAACTTGAAGCGCCTGGGCCGCTGCACGATGACGGAGCAGGCAACTCCACCGTTGGGATCGTCGGAGTGGGGCGTTGAGCGTAACCCTGGGCACTCCGATAAGATAGCGCCGCCAAAAAAGATTGAATTGGTCCCGTCGCGTCTCGACAAGGATTGGGCAATCCCCATCCCACGGTCCCTCGCTCACCGAACGAACCACACCACCGACACACCAGCATGGTCCCAACCACCCCCTCGACGCGGCCATGAAATCACTGCTCGGGGCCGCCCGGAAACCCCCCAAGCGCGCAGTGCAACACATACACGTTTTCTACCGCTGGCGCCACGCCACCAAGTCGAGTAAACCCGTTCGTGCCTCTTTGCTTCTTCTTCCCTTCTCTTCTCCCCATCCGTCCGTCGTCCGTCTCCTAACTTCCCCGTCCCCCAGGACCGCAAATCCGGCGATGCCTCCCACATCGGCGCCCAGGTCTTGCGCGCCGGCCTTCAGAATGGCACCTCGCCGACGCACCGGCGCCCGGCCTTCATGATCCGCCGCAACTACCAGCTCTTCCAGAACCTCGTCGAGTCGCGCTTCTCGGCCGTCGTCGAGTCGATGGGCGCCTGGGCCCACAACCAGGACGAATGGCGCTCCTTCGGCATCGCCAACCAGACCCAGCTGGACCGCGAGGTCGGCCTGTTCAAGATGGTGCTCACCAAGGCCTTCGAGCTGGCCACCGAGGGTAGCAAGACGAGCCGCCAGGAGAACCCGCTCTTCTGGAACCTGCGCAACGCCTTCATCCGCTTCGACGCCGCCGGCCTGGCCCGCGAGCTCAAGTACTCGTTCCAGACCTTCCTGATGCGCTCGCGCTTCCCCAAGGCCGTCAACGAGCTGCACATGGCCCTCGCCGACCTGCGCTTCCCCTACGAGTGGTACCCGGCCACCCGCATGCTGCAGCGCACCATCCACCTCCACGTCGGCCCCACCAACTCGGGCAAGACGTACAACGCCCTCAAGGCCCTCGAGAACTCGCGCACCGGCATCTACGCCGGCCCGCTGCGCCTGCTGGCCCACGAGACGTGGAGCCGCTTCTCGGCCAAGAACCGGCCCTGCGCCCTGATCACGGGCGAGGAGATGCGCATCCCGGCCGACACCGACACGTGGTTCCACAGCTGCACCGTCGAGATGACGCCGCTCAACGCGCGCGTCGACGTCGCCGTCATCGACGAAATCCAGATGATCGCCAGCGACGACCGCGGCTGGGCCTGGACCCAGGCCTTCCTCGGCGTCCAGGCCAAGGAGGTGCACCTGTGCGGCGAGGAGCGCGTCGTGCCGCTCATCCAGGACCTGTGCGCCCGCATCGGCGAGAAGTGCGTCGTGCACCGCTACCAGCGCCTCAACGCCCTCGAGGTCATGGACTCGAGCCTCAAGGGCAAGTTCAGCAACCTCGAAAAGGGAGACGCCATCGTCGCCTTCTCCAAGGTCAGCATCCACCAGCTCAAGGCGGGCATCGAGAAGGAGACGGGCCGCCGCTGCGCCATCGTCTACGGCAGCCTGCCGCCCGAGACGCGCGCCAGCCAGGCCGCCCTCTTTAATGATCCTGACAACGACTACGACTTCCTCGTCGCCAGCGACGCCATCGGCATGGGGCTGAACCTCGAGGTCAAGCGCGTCATCTTCGAGTCGGCCTTCAAGTTCGACGGCCTCGCCTTCCGCCCGCTCACCACGCCCGAGATGAAGCAGATCGGCGGCCGCGCGGGGCGCTTCCGGACCGCCAACCAGGAGAAGACGGGCGACACCTCCAAGCCGGCCCCGGGCCTCGTCTCGGCCCTCGACGACGAGGACCTCAAGATGGTCCGCGCCGCCTTCAAGAAGGAAGCCGCGCCCATCCCCACGGCCGGCATCTTCCCGCCGAGCTCCGTCATCGAGCGCTTCCACTCGTACTTCCCACCCCGGACCCCCATCACCTTTGTGCTCGCCCGCCTGCGCGAGATGAGCCGGCTCTCGCCGCGCTTCCACATGTGCGACATCACGGCGGCCCTGCAGATCGCCGAGATCATCAAGCCCTACAACCTGAGCGTGACGGACCGCTGCGTCTTCCTCAACGTGCCCGTCAACCTGCGCGACCCCAAGCAGGTCAAAGTGCTGCAGTCCTTCGCCCAGTGCGTCGCCGACCTCGGCAGCGGCCGCCTGCTCGACTTTGACGCCGTCGACCTCGAGGTGCTCGACGCCGTGCGGCCCACGCTCGCCGCCGAGCAGGTCACGTACCTGCACCGCCTCGAGTCGCTGCACCAGGCCATCACCATGTACCTCTGGCTCAGCTACCGCTACCAGGGCGTGTTCCAGAGCCAGAGCCTCGCCTTCAAGGTCAAGGCCATGGCCGAGGAGAAGATCACCGAGCACCTCGAGAAGCTGAGCTTTGTCGAGGGCGCCCAGCGCACCCGCCGCCAGCGCATGCGCAAGATGGCCAAGAAGCTCAGCAAGAAGGAGATGACCCTGCTCGGGCCCGACGAGGACGAGCTGATTGGGCCGCACGACGAGGGGATTGCCGAGTGGGGGGTGGATGGAGAGCAGGAGCCGCTGTTTGGAGATGAGGGTGGGGATGATGCGGGGGCGGCGACGGTGCCGGCGGGAGGGGGGGGGCCAGAAGGAGGGGAGGAAAAGAAGAGTGAGGTGGGGGGAGTTGTGTATGATACCAGGTGATAGAGCTGGTGTTTTGTGTGTGTACAGGGGCGTTGAGAGTTGTATGATACGATACAGCTGTGCATATAGGAGCGTTAGGTATACGGATTTTGGAATTAGAATAATCTCAAAAGTATTCAATACTGGCCCTGACTTGAGAAGCCAGGGCATGGTTTCACTCGAACAACCCCGCGAAGCAGAACATCATTCGCATTAGCCGGGGTTATGGCTGTTTGGTTCACATGTAAAGCTACCCTAACCCCAACCCTAGTTAATACTCAGCAGCTGGCCAACCCTGATGAGGTCATCCTTTCAGCCCAAGCTCCAACAACCCCGCGTCGACTCCAGGCAGCTTTCCTCCTTCCTGAACATCTTGCTGAGCAGTGCAAATCGCGTCGACAAGCTCCAGACAACCAAAATCTCACTGGAATCAAATCTTGCAACCTCAACGACCAGAGCGAGCTCGCCACGCCGGTTCGCCGCGAAGACCGCCGATTTACCCCACGCTCGGCCAACTCAAACCCGGCCAACCCAACAATCATCTCTCTCGAACACCTCTCTCAACACCTCTCTCCAACACTTCAAGTTCCTCCACGACATTCCTAAACCCACCACAGAAAACCAACCAAACAAACCCCCCCAAACCAAACCCCAAAATGACCACCCCCACCGACCCCCCCTCCACAGCGCCCGCCTTCATCCCCCTCGAAGCAAACCCCGACCTCATGACCTCCCTCCTGCACACCCTGGGCCTCTCGCGCACCCTCGCCATCCACGACGTCTACTCCCTAACCGAACCCTCCCTGCTCGCCTTCATCCCCCGCCCTGCCCTCGCCCTCCTCCTCGTCTTCCCCGTCTCGGCCGCCTACGAGTCCCACCGCCTGGCCGAGGACGCCCTCCAAACCGAGTATAATGGCAAGGGCGAGGCGGAGCCGGTGGTCTGGTTCCGGCAGACGATCCGCAACGCGTGCGGGCTGATTGGCCTGCTGCACGCCGCCGCGAACGGCGAAGCCGCCAGCGGGTTTGTGGAGTCCGGGTCGGACTTGGAGAGGTTGATTCGCGCGGCTGTGCCGTTGGGTCCGGCGGAGAGGGCGAGGTTGTTGGAGAGGGACGAGGCGCTTGCGCGGGCGCATAGGGGGGTTGCGGAGCGGGGGGATACGACGGCGCCTGATGCGAGGGATGATGTGGATTTGCATTATGTGTGTTTTGTCAAGGGAAGGGATGGCGGGTTGTGGGAGATGGATGGGCGGCGGAAGGGGCCGTTGAGGAGGGGGGATTTGGAGGGCGGCGAGGATGTGCTCAGTGAGAAGGCGCTGGCGTTGGGGCCGCTTAAGTTTTTGGAGAGGGAGGCGGCGGATTTGAGGTTTAGCTGTGTTGCGCTGGCGGGGAGCTTGGATTAGGCGGGAGTGTGAGGGTGGGAGAAGGGCATTCTGATACATGGGACATGGCATGAGAAGACGATACCCACACGATGGCCGCTATGTTTTGATGCCAGCTTGAGATTTAGACCTCGACCACCGAAATCGATTCTCGAAGAGTTAGAGAAATATGCATTGCGTATTATCCAGTATTCTAAATACATGAACTCGTCCCAAATCCGAGCCCTTTGAAGCCACCTAGAGCTATATCACCGGGTATCAAATCCAACCATCCTTAGCCCATCCATCCTGTTTGCCCGTTTCGCCATAGCCGTACCCGCCCCGAGACCTGATCCAACACCGCCATTTCCATGCCCGATATCCCCTCAAAACACCAAAAACGACAGACACTCCGCAGTCCGCCAGTACGGCGTCCAGATCTCCGAAACAAAAGAAATACTCCAAACAGATCAAAGATCGTCATCCTCCGTCCCTTCTTCTTCTCTTTCAACCCTCTCGTAAAACCGCCACCGACATGCCCTCTCCCATACGCCGATTCACCGACCCCCTCCGCCGCAGCACGCCCGCAGAAGGCTGCCCAGCCAGCCGCCTCGCCCTCCTAACCTCCTTCCTCAGCCTGACAGCGGCGGCGACTCTATCCTCGGGTTTCTTCTCTTCATCCTCCTGATTTTGTCGTTTGTTTTGTTGTTGTTGTTGCTCTTCCTCCCCTTGCTTCTCCTCCTTCCGATCCGCCTCCTCCCCGCCGCCGTCCACCCGACAACACAGCGCCGACAGCCGCCTCGTCCGCTTCTTCCCGCGCGGCTGCCGCCGCCGCTGCGACGACAGGCCCTCGTCCTCGTCCTTGATGTAATCCGCCTCATACCCGTCGTCATCTGCCTCATTCAGCCCCAGTCTCCGGCGTCGTTGCTCCTCCTCCTCTTGCCAGTCCCCACCACAACCACCATACTCCGACCCATACTCCTCATAATGGGCGGCAGTATCGAGAATAAACCGCCTCCTCTCCGCGGCCCTCCTCTTCCTCTCCCGCCGTTCTCTCCCACTGACGACGACCCCCTTCCCCTTCCCGCCAGTCGCCTCCCACCGCCGCGCCCAATCAAGCTCCGCGTGCAAAGACAGCGACGACACCGACAGGGGCACCATCAGACTGCACCTCCTCCTGCTGCCCGCATTCCCATCATCATATTCCCCCCCCTGACGGCCTCGCTCCCGCTCCCGCGCAGCAGTAGCATTGGTAGTAGCAGAAGTAGTAGCGGAAAGAAAAAAAGCGTCGGCCAGCCCGGGCAACTGCATGCCACCAAAAAACCCAACGTCCTTGTACAGCAGCTCCTCCTCGCCCTCGGCTGTTGGTCGGCGCTTGTGGGACGTTGTTGTTGCTGTTGCTTCTGCGGTCAGGGACTCCGCGTCTGAGGAGAGATAGTCGTCTATGTTGAAGGTGTCTGCTGCTGCTGCTCTGGCTGTGACTGTGGCTGGGGCTGTGGGTGATGTGGAGGTGGGCTTTCCGTTGTCGTCCTGTTTGTTGAAGTTGGGGTGCGGCTGGGGGTGATGGTGGTATTCGAGAGAGGAGATGTAGGGGGAGGAAGAGCGGGAGGAGAGGTATCCGTCTAGATTGTACGCGTCCACGCCCGTTTCGCGAGGGAGGAGGGTGGTTTCGGCGGGCTCGTTGTGGTCGTAATGGGACTCGCTGTCGGAGCCGTGGGTGGTGGAGCAGGGGAGGGAGAAGGACCGGGTGGGTTTGAGCCGTGGGGAGATGGTGCCGACGCTCATGTCGACCGAGGTATCTGCCGTGTGGAGGGACGGCGGGCGGTTGAAGGTGCTGGTGGTCATGCTCGCGGCCGTGGGTGTGCCCGAGGAGGCGGACCACCCGCGCAAGCTGCGCGTCCGGATTGGCGGGGGGTACTCGAGCATTTCGTCGTCTGACAGGGTGGTGTCGGCGGTGTTGGTTACCCCTTTGGCGGGGAGCAAGGAGAAGCTTCGGGAGTGGAGTGATGCGTCTTGGCTGGTTTTGAGGTGCGTGGGATGAAGTACTGGTGAAAACAGAGCATCGTCATCTTCAAAAAGAACAGGGGCTTCGGGAGCAGAGCTCTCTGCACTTTTGGCCCGATCTCCGAGGGCCGTCTTCTGCGGATATGCCAGCGGCGTGGCAAGAACGGTCTCCCGGCTGAAAGTCGACGAAACGGACGACCGCAGGGTGTACAGACTGTGGTGCTTGCGGGAGAGCGAGGTTGCTGAAAGGAGCGTTGAGGAGCGGCGGGAGCGGGTGGCTGACCAAACAGCGAAGCTGCTCGAGTCTTTCCCGACACCATCCTCCGGCACGGATTCTTCAGCTCTCTTCTTTGCGAGTTCGACAGAGTCGCGCGGGCGCCGGGCGGTGCGGATCGTCGGGGCTGGTGCGGTCTCGGGAAGCCGAGGCATGGGTGGTGTAGCCAAGCCGAGCGCTGCAAAGCTGAAATCCAGCTTCTCAATCTCTACAGCGGGGGTCCGCGGTGAGAAGTCTCCGGGGTCTCCAGTGGTTCGGTCGAACGACAAGAACCTCGGCTTTGCCAGCCCTGCCGGCATGTACGTGTTGATTGATCGGCGACGCGCCGAATCTCCCTTACGGGAGGGCCCCGGACTCGACACCAACGGGCTTTCGGGGGTGGCGTGTATCGGCAAGGCGGACTGGCTCGAACGAAGCGGCCTCCTCCGGACCCCGGCCTTATAGGGGTCCAGCTTGGGCATGGTCCCTGCATGAAACCCCAAATCCACGGATTCGGCTCTTTTCGGCTGAGCGTAGAAAGCTTGCACATGCTCTGACCCAAGATCGACGCCGTTCTCCCCCATGTTTCTCTCGGCAACATCCTCGCCATAGTCTCGTGCGCCCGCCGCCTGCACCCTCGCCCTGAAGTCGGCCGGGTTGATCTCGGACTGGGCGTCGAGGAGATCCTTGAACGCCTTGCCCGCGTCCGTCCGGAGGGAGCTGGAACGCGAGTGCCCCGTCGTGCGGCGAAATACGCTCGTAATGCTGCTTATGGAACCACGGGAGCCCGGTCGAGAGAGTGGAGTGGCGGCCACGGGCCGTGGCATGCGGAAAGCAAGCGGAGGCGGCGGCCTCCTCTGGCCATTCCTCTTCGGCCGCGGCTCGCTGCTCGGGAGCGCAGCGCTAGACGGACGGTCATACGGGGCGGTGCTTGGTCTCTCAACGCTCTCGTCCCGGAGCCGGGGGACTCCGGGGGCGGGTGCTGGTAGCTCGTCCTCGGAGGCGGTATCCAGGGAGAGCTGGGACTGGCTGAAGCCTGAACGTCCCCTGGAGACAGTGTCGATATTTGAATCAGTGCCAGCGAGGGCATATCCACCTGCAAGTGTAAGCTGGACTGTATCTGCGGCCCATGGTGTGGATGCTCCCTACCGTGGGTGTGAAGGGATCCGGAGAGGGTAGATTCGGAGGGCTGGGTTTTCAAAGAGGCGCCGGTTTTGCCCTTGTTCCCGTTTCTCCTCGACAGAAAGCTGAAGAGGCCCATTGTGGTGGCTGGCCTGCCATCAGCCGGTGGCCGAGGGCAACAATGCCAAATCTCAAACTCGACTCCGAGTGCGTCGTTTCAGTTGCCGGTGTGGCGAGGTCCGGCCTCGTTCAGCTCGAATATCACTTGTGTTTCGTGGGTCAGAACACGGAGCCTGTTCGGCACGGTTGAGAAGGGGGAAGTGAAAGAGTGTGAGGGGAGGCAGATCTCGGCGGGGTCGAGCGAAGTTGAGTCGGCAAGGATACACCAGCTAAAGAGAGAAACACACGGGACGACGGGAGTCCGAGGGCACGCTTGATGATGCCGGATTGGATCCATCTGCCTGCATCGGGCTGGAGCTTGGGGTGGGACAAGGCCGGAGGACCCCTGGATCGGGAGGCGTCGCTCCCCTGTTGTTCCTGATCGTGACAACGTCTCGGAAACCGGGAAGATGCACACAAGCGTCAGGGTGTGAGCGAGGGCGGTCCCGGCTCCTCGTGCCCGACAAGGTAGGCCGCCATGCATCAAACGGAGATCGACTGGATGGCAGCAAAGGGAGCAAGGCCACGACTCGTCGGCGCATGGACGACTTGTTGCCTCGCTCGGGCGTGCTCTTCAGGAGGACCGCAGCCTATCGCGAGCCTTCATTCAACCTCGCAATGCTGCAGCGCATGGCATCTGCATCTGCATCTGCAGCTGGAGGTCCGCGGATGCCAGGGGTGTCTGGTTTGGGAACCGGAGGCACGAAAGCGTGCGAACGGGGCACAAGAACGGGAAGGCGCATGGCTTGACGGCATCCACGGATGGCCAGGTGGAGGAGGCCGTTTGGCCGGGAGGACGGGACGACGCAGCAACCGTGACATGGACAGCAGCAGCTCGCACAGGACCGGGCCTCGTGCGCTGAAGAAACCCTGAAGAATCCAGACGCTGTCCGTGCGTCTGTGTGTCGGGGGCCTCGGGGCTCGGGGCTGCAGAATGGCGGGGTCGGGTTGCATTTGGAAGGTCTGAACGTGTTTCGGCGCTACTCCTGATGAGTGTCATGATGCAGCTGGGCAGCTCTCGACGACGCGCGGGGAGCCCGAGTCACTGCAGGCCGAGGGTTTGCGGGTGAGACATGGCGACGAATACGCAGGTGAATTCACACCGCATCCCCCGTTTGCACCCGACCGCAGGCCGGTCCGCCACAAGCAGCGGCCAGCAGCGGCAGCCGTGGTTGAAGAGCACGAGGCTCAATTGAGCATGAATCATGCACAACCCTTCCAGATCGAATCGAAGGCTGCCGATTGCACGATTGCTTTTTCTGCTGCGTCCTTGGTTTGCAGTGGGCAGGTCCACATGGCACCCCTTGCTTCTCCTTCGGACGCCAAGCTGCTGGCCTGTCCGATCGTGCGTGGGTCTGGAAGGAGCGGATCCCACCTTGGCAGGAGATGGCGCGTCAGGGGCAGGGGTCCGCCGCCCCACCTGCTCTTAGCGCCGTTTCTCCCTGGCCGGCGATCTCCTTTGGCGATCTGGCAGCCATCTCGGGCGGAGAGCCCACAGTCACAGTTCCGGGGTGCGGAATTTCAGTGACTCGAGACGAATATCATGACTGTCAATGGCAACGGACGAAGCGGTGAGCTTACAGCTGTGCCGTTGGTGCTGTGGAACGCCAGGAAAATCAGACTGCATATTCGGGGCTTGCACGACTCACGGCAACGGGGAATCCCGATCAGCTGGTCAAACGGCGGCAAATCGTATTCTAGAACTGTGGGCCATCTTGTTTCTTTTGCTGCAACTTGGCCCTGGGACGAAGCACCAGAACGGGAGCTGCTGTCCAGTGAACGGGCAGTGGCAAGCTGAGCTCAAACTCTTGAAGCCGGGGTTCGAACCATGGACGGCACGGGAAGGCTCGCCACGGGATCGGTCCCGTCTCGATCGTTAACGGGTTGCAATACCGAGCGTCTGTGCTCTCGCCATGGAGTTTGGACGAACGACGTGAAACCCAGGCCCATCTGAAGAAAAACGGGCAGGAGCAAACGCGCTCTTGCTGCTCGGTCAGAGTGCTGCCTAGGCTCGGTCTCGGGTCCAGCTGCTGCCTCCCGACGATATCGATGGCGAGCTGCAGCCTCTTCTCCGACGCAGTGTTTGTTCGACCGCCGTTGTGTCTCGGGACGTGTTGAGGTGCAATTCCACGTGGTGACATCTCACAAAATGGTTTTGGCTGGGCCAACTGACAACCACAGCCGCGGGATTTCAGTTTGGACTCATTCCGGGTTTCCCTCCGTACCAGCCGTACCTGCGTCGGCTTCATCTCGTCTCTTCCAGCCTGTATGCAACACCGCATGCACGCCTAACTACCCTCGCATACTCGTATCGGCTCTGTGCATATGCAGTACCTGCATTGCTCATCTGACGACGGCGTTTGTTACGCAGAGAGGTTCCAACACCGGAAGATCCGGGATCCATCCCGATGTACTAGGCTGGATGGATTCTGGTTTCGCGACACACTCTTACCTAAGGTACCATACTGTGAACATTGATACACCTATGCACGCATGGATGTCCAGTTATGCTGTGGTGTCTTCGGAAGAAGAAGCAACAACATGTTGCAACAACGTGCCGGGCATGTCGCAGCCTACTACGCCCGGAGGTCCCCGCGAAGAGGAGGCGGCTAAGCTAACCAGACGTCCTGGAATCCTCTACACATGATCATTGTGCAATGCTTGGGGCCTAGGCAGATGGTCCTCCCAAGGATGAGCGAGCCACATTGGCCAGGGGACTTGGAATACGAATCATGTAGCCCAAGCACACAGCAGGAGAAAGGGGGGCGGTTAGTTATGTAAACGACAAACATCACGGCTCATGCTGGCAACGGTGCTAGTTGCCCCCGGCAGCCTTTGGGTGACAGGCTGACGGCAGACGACGGTGTCGGTGCGCTGTCAACAGTAGCGGTAGTTATCGCCAACGCTGGGTATGACTGAAAATCCCAGCTCAGAATGGGAAAAAAACCCTTCCCCTAGCAAGGCACCTTTCACAAGAAGATCCACCCCATAACTCCATTGCCACTGCCTGCCTGCATGAACGCAATAAGGCAACCTACGTAAAGTAATGTACCTTGGCCAGAAAGAAAGCCCAGCAGTGAGCAGACCTGCCTCATCCCTGCCCCTAAAATAAATCCGCGGCATAGCTTGCCCCCTCAACCCATGGCCACCCCCCTAAATCGCCGACCCATGATCAATCTCCTCCTGCCCCTGCCCCCCCTTCCCCACCGCCGCCGCCGCCGCCGCCGCCGCCGCCGCATCCAACTTACACGCACACCCATACGCCCTCCGAAACTCGTCCACCCCCATCCCCTCCAGCACCTTGATCGCCCTCTTGGCCGCAGCAATCTTGCCATACCGACTGCTCGCCGCCACCGCATGCGCCAACGTCAGCCCATGCACCCGCACGGCACACACCACTTGCGGATTGCCGGCGGAAGCCATCACGGCACCGACATCCAACCCCCCTTCCTCCCCACCCCCCACAGCGGCAGCAGTAGAGTAAGGAGCAAGCTCCTTGACCAACAGCCGCCACTCGGCGCACCCCATCCGGCCCTGCATGACCCCCGCGAGGAAGGTCACAGGGTGTTTATTCGCAAACGCGTCGTACAGGCGCATGTCCTCAAAGAAGGGGCGGACGTGGTCCGCAAAAAACCGCCGCACCGTCTCAAAGTCGTAGCGGCTGTCGACAAAGACGGCGCCGACGTACGCCTCGACCACGTCCGGCAGGCACTTGGGCGGGCGGCCGCAGCGCACCCAAAAGTCGCGCGCGTATTCATCTTGCGGTTTTCCTTGAGTGATGGCGAGTGTCTTTGCGGCGTCGAGCGCGTCCTCGATCTCGGCGACGTACTCGGCGATTTCCTTTTGGATGGCCGCGCTGCAGTACGTGATGGCCTTGTGGAAGCCCAGGCACACGGCCAGGCAGCCCAGGAACTGGTTCGACACCATGGCCATCTTGTGCTCGGTCAGCCACTGCGGGTCGGCGCCCGGGAAGCGGTGAAAAAGAAACTCGACGCTGGCCATGTCGAGGAGGGCGTCGCCCAGGAACTCGAGGCGCTGGTACGAGGGGAGTTTTTCGTACACCGACGGGTAGGTCGGGTGCTGGAAGGCCGAGCGCAGCAGGCGCGGGTGCGTGAAGGCGTAGCCCATGCGGGCCTCGAAGCGGGATGCCATGTCGAGCTGGGTCGAGTTGCAGGGCGCGGTCTGCCAGGCGGGCGGGACGTAGGCGGCGTAGTAGTCTGGGTAGGACGTCATGGCGTGGTTTTTGTCCTTGACCATGATGGTGACGGCGCGGATGGCGAGGTCGAAGTTGGGGGGGGTTTGTTCCTGCGCCGTGAGGTAGGCGGCGCCGATGAGGGCCTCGCACACGTCGGCGATGGTCTTGTCCGCGAGCACGTGCTGCCGCGTGACGTCCTTTCGTTTGCCCCTCTTCAGCGTCAGGCCCTCGGGGTACCAGCTGCGCCGGTCGAACGCCATGGACCGGATGTACTCTTCGAGTTTGATCTCGAGCGCGTTATTGAAGAGGTTGCGGTTGCAGATCAGCAGCATGCGCTCGACGTGGTACTCGAACTCGGCCTTGTCCGGGATGAGCGTGAAGATGGAGATGGTGGTGGCCATCTTGAGGAAGCAGTCCCCGAGGAACTCGAGTCGCTCGTAGTTGTTGCCCATGCCGCTCTGGAAGTTGACCTGCTCGGCGTCGTGCTCGTCGGTGTTGTCGCTGTCTTTGGTGAAAGCCTCGAGCGCAAGGTCCGGCCGGACATTGAGACCGATCATTTTGCAGGCCTCCAGAGCGACAAGATTTGAGTCGATGCGATGCATAATCGCCGGGAAGTTGTACGCCATGGCCACGACGTCCACCGGCAACTAGTCCTGTTAGCTTCTGGTCGTTGGATTTATGCTCTGTCACTTACCGGCGAGATCCTCAGGGGCTCCAGCACGAGGAAGCACGGCTTCGGCTCCAGATCGTCGTCTCCAATGTGATCATCCAGCAAATTGCGGCGGATGGGCAGCACTTCGGCCTCTACAACGGGCTGGTCCTCCTTCAGAGTCATAAAGGTGCGCGACTTGGACCACGCGCTGAGACTGTAGTTCAAAATGTCGTGCTTCTTGCACGTTATGCGCCAGGCCCTGTGCTTTGGGGCGACGATGCCCTCAGGCACGGGGTCCGTCGGCTTCATGTCATGGCGGCGGCCGCGGAGAAAGAACTTCCGCGAGCCATCGTACGGATCCGCAACATACTTGTCCGTGAAGAAGTCATCCGGCTCATCGAATGTGCAGACGATCCGCTCGTTCTCCCGGGCAAACATCACCGTGGCCCAGTCGACGACGCAGCTCGTATCAGTGACTGAGGTGAAGTCAGCGGCGTGTTCCATGCGTGTCGGCGCAAGGAAGTACGGGAGTTGGGCAGCCGTGGCCTCATACTCCTTGCTGAAGACGTCATTGAAAAGGGCCAAGGTGAAGGCGGTCAGGCCTTGGATCTGGCTGTCATCGAGTTCGACACATCCAGGAACTGGGACGCAATCAACTGCCGACGAGCGGTTCTTCCCAAAGTAGAGCGGGAATGAAGCAACCCGCTGCATCGGCTGGCGAGTCAAGAGGAGAAGCGGAGAAGATTGTCGGTCAAGCGCGGCCGGGTCCGCCAGAGTCAGGGCCATGACATAGAGCTCCGTGGGCTCGCCCAGGGCGGACCAGATCTCGGGCTTGATGCGCATCTTGTACTGCTCCTTCTTCTTGGAGCTGACAGCGAGCCGGGCGTTGCGCATGGCGGGAAGCTGCTTGGTGAAGGTGGGCCGCAGGTGCTGATCGAGATACTTGCCCTTGATCAGCATGAGGCACACCTCAAAGGCCGCCGAGCACTTGGCAACCGCCTTGCTCGCGTAGATCTTCCCAGTGGCGCGCTTGATGGGAGACGAGTCCGGCAACGTCACCTCGCACTGGTAGCCGCCGGGAACAGGAAGGACGACGTAGTCGGCCGTCAGGTTGACCTCGGGCGGGTGCGGGAGCGAGGCGACGAAGGCTGCCAGGCAGATCAGGCTCTGCTTGTAGTTGAGCTTTGCACCCGTCTCCGGGACCGTATACTGCCGCTGGCCTTTCTCCTTGCGCAGGAAGTAGTCCATGTTGAAGTTGTTTCCAGTGAGTTTCCTGTCCTCTGGCATGGCCTCGCAGAACTTTCGAAGGGCGTCTTCGCTCTGCTTGTTCTGGGCCAACTTCCTGATGTGATCGGGGTTTCCCGCTTCGGCCATGTGGATGTATATTGAACCTTGTTGGCGAGCCCTTCCGCGGGATTGGATGTACTGGATCAGCGTGTTGTTGAGGTCGTATCTGATGATGACATTGCAGTCAGGGATGTCGAGCCCCTCCTCGGCGACCGAGGTGGCAAAGATGCAGTTGAGCTCGCCCTTCTTGAACTTGATGATGGTCAAGACCTGCTCACGGTAGGTCACCTTTGCGTTGTCGTAGCTCGCCTCAGGGCGGCCGCCCCCAACCTGTTCTCTGTTAGCATCCACAGTTGGCTGTCTGTAGTCGACGGCATCTTACCAGTACGCCGGGCTCGAGGCCTGGGATTTGCATCTCTGGTTGCTGCAGCAGGTCAGCCAGCAGCGAGGCAATGTTCCGCTGCCTGACAAAGACGATGCATCGGCGATTGTGGTCGGCGCGCCGGAACTGGTCCCGAAGAATCCTCAACAGAAGAATGACCTTGGGTGACAGCAGCTCGGGGCATGGGCGGGCAAAGTTGTGCTGGTTCACCAGATTATGCGCCTGCCGCACCTTGTTGACATGCTCGCCAATGCCTAGGCTGTAGGCAGACTGACGGAGAAGCTCTCTCTCGGTCTTGGATTCCAGCTTGACAGCCTCGTCTCCCCGAAAGAAGAGCTGCCAGTACCGGTCGGCGCACCAGGGGCCGAGCTCTGCGGTAGCAGTGGCAGTGAAGGCGAACGGCTTCTGGAAGACGCGGTGGTCGCCGACAAGGCCCTTGAGCGCCTGGGTGAGTTCTGTCTCCCACTCTGGTAGGCTTCTGTCATACTCGGCCAGCACCTCGCGTTTCTGGGCCGCCGAGCTGTTTTGCAGGGCGGTTGGGTCAGCAACGGTGGCGATCTGGCTGTGGAGGAGGCCCTCGAGCTCGGCGGCGGCAATCTTTGGGTCAATCTGCGCGTCGACCGGAGAGGCCGTCATTCCAAGAATGCGCGGCCTCTTCTTCTCGTCCCTCACCTCGGCGTAAAAGTCTTTGATGATACGAGCATAAGGGTGGTTCTTCTTGGTGTGGTGGGCCTCGTCAAAAACCAAGAGGTTTATCTGGTCCATCCGGATGTAGGAGTGGGTGAGGCACTGGTAGAGAATCTCGGCGGTGCAGACGATGGCCATGTTGTTGTCGTAGGTTTTGTGCCAAAAGTCTTGGGATCTGGCCACGTCCTCGACCATGTCGCCGCAGAACTTCTCGACGGGGTAGTCCAGGTTGCAGGCCAAGACGGCATGCTGTTGGAACACGAGAGCGACCTTGTCGACAAGGAAGAAAGCGATGCGTTTGGGGAGGCCCTTGGATCGGTCTTCCAGCTCGTTTTGGATGGTCCATCGCAGGAGTAAGGCCGCAATCAGTGTCTTGCCAGAGCCTGGGGACTGTTAACCAGGAATAAGCAGCAGCTCACGGGAAGCCTTACCAGTGTCTAGGACAGCGATGGTGTTTTGTGTCTTGGCCAGCTCAAAGAGCTCGAGCTGGTAGTCGCGGGGGCTCGTGATGATGCGCTTGTTCTCAAAGTCCCTGATCAGCGACTGGAACGACTTGTCGTCGTCGACGACGAACTTGTCCAGGCCCTTTGAGAGGTCCTGCTGGTTTTCCTCGATCCACACGTCGAATGCGGCATTGTCTGCGCGCTTCCTCTCGGAGATCTTGCGCGGCTTTGGGGCAGGGTTGACGACCCATTTCTTGGTGCCGTCGTCGTCTTCTCTGTCGGTGTCCTCGGCGTTGGCCAACTCGTCGTCCTCGGGAGTGGCAGTAGCTTCCGCAGACGCGCCGTTAGCTGTCGGCTCATCGATGTCCATCAAATCATCCTCGACCACCGAGGGCTGCAACTGCGGCGGCGCCAACGACGCCTCTTCCATTTCTACATCCATTGCTGCCGTGCTGTAGGAGCGTGTGTGGAAGAGGGAAAGTTTCGGCGAAAAAAGTAGTAGGTGAATAAGTTTTGAAGAGAGGATTGCGCGTTGGATTTAGGATAATCGGGTTGCGAGTGTGATTGCGCGACGGAAGGAACGAGGAGAGAGTTAAACCGTGGGCGAGTTTGGCACGGGAGGTTCAGGTTTGTGTCGTTGAGTTTGTCGGAGGCAGCTGCAGTCTCCCAGCAACGGCAAAGGTGGAAGAACTTCCGATAGGTCGAATAGTAAACTAGAAGAAAGCTGCCCAGGTGAGGCCTACAGCTCTGTACTGTGTAGGCAGATGGCCACTCCAAAGGGTTTGCCCTGTCGCCGATAGCAACAAACGTGGAGTGAGAAGAACGAGGAGGAAGAGGGAAAGCAGACTCCCTTCGCCCAGGTGACAGGACTCACAATCACTTATCCGCAATGCTCAGCTAATTAAATCGTAGACCCAGGGTCGGAAGGGACTGGTTCATCAGGCCGTCTCCTAGATTCCGGGGCAGTGTTGAATATCAGTCGAAGTCGTCACGGACTCAGCCTCTCCAACGTCCATTTATCGCCGCCGTCCTCTCCCTCAACGCGGTCGTACACAAACCGGTCGTGCAGCCGGTTCTGCCGCCCCTGCCAGAACTCGAACCGCTCAGGCACGATCCGCAGGCCACCCCAGAACTCGGGCACGGGGATATGGTCGGCACCCTCAAACCTCGCCTCGGTCTCCTTGACCCAGTTATCCAGCATCGTCCGCCCATCATCACCCTCGACGCCCGCGTCCGGCTCCAGCACGGCGCTCTGCCGGCTCGACCACGCCCCGATGCGGCTCCCCCTCACCCGCGTGTCAAAATACGCCTGGCTCTCGGCGGTGGGCACCCTCTCGGCCCTGCCCTCAACCCGCACCTGCCGCTCGAGCGGCTCCCACCAAAACACGAGCGACGCCCAGGGATTCCCCGTGCTCGACCCGTCGGCGGCGCCAAACAGGTCGCGCGCCTTGCCGCTGGTGCCAAAGTTGCTGTAGATGACGAACCCCCGGGCGTCGAGCTCCTTCATGTACACCATGCGGGCCGACACGCGGCCCGACGGCAGCTGGGCCGTGGAGAGAGTGCACGTCTCCGGGTGGGCGACGCCCGAGCCGGGCCGCGACGCCTCGTCGAACCAGGCGTGGAACTGCGCGACGGGGTCCCGCGCGTCCAGGTCGGTGCGCTTGAGGCCGCCGAGGTGCTCGGCCTTGAGGAACTGGCCGGCCTGGCCGGGGCCCGTGGGGATCTCGAGGGACTTGTGGGCGCCTGCGGGTGCGACTGGGTGAGGTGAGTAGGTGAGTGTGAATCAGAGATGAGCGACGACAACGGAGGAGGGATTTGGTAGGGAATTTGGTAAAGTCACGTACAGATCAGCTTGGATCCCTCTTGGGTTGGGTAGAGCGCCATTCTGTTTCCAAGTGCGATCAGGGACCGGGATTCTCGGGCAAGTGCAGGTCGGAGGAGCAAACCGCAGAGGCTAGTGCTCATGGGATTTACTGTGTATGACGCACGAGCAACAACATCAGATGAGATGACATGATGCTGCAGGTCAGGCGAGGCCATCAGATGGCTCGGCCAATCGCAGAGCGTGCAGTGGGATAGTTGAGTGGGGCGCGATACGCGTAATTATGTATACATACCTAGTTACTGTGTAGAACCGTAACAACGCCCGATCCTGATGACGGGATCTTTCAACGTCCAGTTCTCCGCTCTGGCATCTATCCTAGCTTTCTAAGCAGGTATTTGCCTACTTGGCTGAGATAAATACAGCCAACGGTCAACAGGTAATTACCATCCGGGGTCGGTCGGTATCGCAAACCCCTGTTGGACGGGCAAAGAGATGGGCCATCCCGAAAAGGCCTATGACAACTGGCATAACAAGCAACAAGGAGAGAGCTATCAAAAAGAAGGAGGAAAGAGGAAAGAAGCAGCCTTCGACTAGCCCTCTCTACCAGCAGTCTGGCAACGCCAATCCTATTACGGCTGACAGCAAGAACACTGTTACTATACCAACACTGCTTTGTCATATTTTCAGGACGGCCCCCATCGCTACTCTGTGACGAAACCCAACAGGCCCTGAAGGCCGTGGACCACCAGCACTCGAAGGACGACATTTGCGAGGCGTGCGTTGTGGGCGAGATGCGTAATAAAAAAGAAAAACGAGCTCCTGTCCAGGGCGACGAACCCTTGGACTTCATCTGTGTAGACCTCCCCACCCACAAGAATGCTGGACATCTCGGTTCCAAGTACAGCCTCCACATCATCGACGCGTGGTCGAATTATCACTGGGTCACGTTCCTCTGGAAGAAGGGAATACGGTCTCAAGACCTTACAATAGTGGGCTCAAATGATAGAGACATAGGCCGGAAGAGGGATTAAGATGATTGGCGTCGACGGTGGCACAGAACTGGGCCAAGCAACCTACCTCTCTCGTGACGACCTCTTCAAGGCGTAGGCGAGAGCCAAGGGCATCCGAGGAAGCTTTTCGTGTCGCAGGAGACTCACACCCGAGCGCTACTTAACAACAAAAAAGAGATGGACGATTGCCAACAAGTGGCGACGCCATGGCCTGAGAAGATAGAAATTCCAGCGACGTGGGAGCCGTCGATGGATCGCAAAAAACAATATGTTAAAAGACACGGGGTCTACCATGCGGAGGCGAACGCGGGGCCGTCGCAAGGCCAACTTGGACCTCATGAAGCACCTCTTCCGTTACCTCAAGGGCACACCTGACTATGGCCGCACCAAGCCTTTTACAGAAAAAGCATGCCGTGTTCGTCCGTATGTTGGGAATGGCCTCAAAGAGGTCTTGAAACTAGAATATTGATAGAGCGATCAAATAGACGGTTAAACAGTATCAAATCAATGGATCTGGCGATAGCTGCAATTGTTCAACCGTGTGTGTTACAGGTTGAAAAAGCTGCCTGTTGGACGACGTTGGGGGTCAATACCGCCAAGGCTGGGCACAGGCAGTTACTATACGGTATTGCCAGTATTCCAGTACGTAAGGTACCGACTTACCCCACAGACCCCGTTGTCCCCCAGCTACGATAAGATAAGCCCCATGAGGGGCAGCTTCGGCATCCCTCCACAGTCCACAACGACCCTCGTCTCTGGTAGGTAACCTGGAACGAATTGAAACCAGCGGCGTAACTTTCCTTTCGACCTAGCTACAGCTGAATCCTTCACCCTACGCACGACCACAAGATCACAAAATATCGAAAGCTGGAAGGAACCATGGACGACGAACCCCGCTCGCTCAAAGCCGTCTTCGCCGACGCCGAATCCAAGCGCCTCGCCCTCGAGAGCTCCCCATTCGCCCCAAATTCCTCAGAATACGCCGACACAGTATCATCGGCAGTGAAGCTCTACCGGGACTGCCTGACTCTCATCGGCGCCCTGTCCATCTTCAGCCCGAACGAGTCCCTCGAGGACCTCTCGACGACCGACCTTCCCTTCCTCCTGATCAACTTCCACCTCGCCGAGGTCACCCAAAAGCTCCCCTCCTCATCACCCCCAGAACGCCAGAGCGTCCTCTCGGCCGCCCGCGACGCCTACGAGCGCTACCTCCACCTCCTCGACAGCTACGACCTGCTCTCACCCCCGCACAAGAAGCTCCTCGAGCAGTACATCGACACCCCCACCACCTTCAGCACCGTCTCGGCCTCGGACCCCGACGCCCGCCGCAACGCCAAGATCGCAAACTTCAGGACCGAAAAAGAACTCCGCACCAAACTCGACTTTCTCCGCCGCCGCCCAGAATACGGCAGCACCGAGGACGACGACGACGACCGAAGCGGCGGCACGACAGGAGGGGGGGGCGACGAGGACGCCGTCCGCCAAGTGCACCTCGCGCACCTCGCCTACAGCACGCACATGGCCTTCCAGTCCCTTGAGGGACTAAACCGCGAGTGCGAGATCCTGGCCCTCGCACCACCTCCCCAACCCTCGCGCGGGGCCAACCCACAAGAAGAAGAAGACGCCCGCCGCCGACAGCGCTACACCACGGCCGGCGGGTTGGGCGACAACAACTACAGCGACCGGCTAGACCAACCGCTCCGCGGCTCTGGACAAAACGGCCGGGGGCCGCTGCTCTCAAAGCAGGGCAAGCCACTCCAGCCGTTCACGCTGCTGGGCAACCGGCAGGAGCTGGCGCGGGGCGTGTTCCGGCCGGGGCACAACCTGCCGACCATGACGATCGACGAGTACTTGGACGAGGAGTTCAAGCGGGGCGGGATCATCGAGGGCGGCGGCGAGGCGAGCTGGCACCGCCCCGAGCCGGACGAGGACGATCTCGACAAGGCGGACGCCGAGACGATGAAGGCGCGGGAGTGGGATGAGTTCGTCGAGGCCAATCCGAAGGGGAGTGGGAATACGTTGAATCGGGGGTAGGGGGCAGGCAGCCCGCTGCGGATGTGGTCAGCTACAATTACTGTGTAATCTATGATGAATTGGACGTGATCCGAGCCCTTCACAGTGCCGTTATATGCTAAAAATGATGGTATTTTCGCTCTATGTAACCATTGCTATGTATGAAGCTCTGAATTCGCTAGAATGCAAGCCAAGCCTGATATCAAGGCTGAAGGAAACCATGTCTCGCCGCTTCCTGCTCATGTGCCGTGTTCGTCTGATGACTTTGCAAGTCGACCAGAAGAAGAAATAGGGTGAAAAATACGGGTGAAAAATACAGGTAAAAACAAGAGGAAAAGGAGTGTATGAAGTGAAGGAAAAAGGAAGAAGGCAGAAAAGAATGAAGGAAACAAAGAAGAAAAGGCAAATCCCCCGTCCAGATAATGGTGCGCCAGAACGCCCACCCGTTGCCCCGTTCCGTTCCGTCCACTCCATGACCAAGCGCCCATCAAAAATCAAGGTGCCTCCTCCATGTCGACCTCCTCAAACCCATCCAGGGTCGAGCTCCCGTCATCGTCGCCCAACTCAAACTCCATTTCCTCATCCGACTGCCACTCCATCTCCCCCGCAGCAGCCGTGCCCTCGCCGGCCTCCTCCTCCGCCTCGTCCACATACCGCTCAATGGCCTGCCCCTGCGCCTGGTGCGCGGCCGGCTGCGCATACCTCGCGTCGGCATACATGCCCTCCTCCTCCATTCCGCCCGCGGTAAACGACTCAGACGGCGTGGCCCCGCTGCGGCCCTCTGTAAAACTGCTGGCGGTGGCGGCAGAAGCACCGCTCTGCTGGACATGCAAGCTCCGCCCCCCCGTGGTGGAGGTACCGGTAGCGCTCACCCACTCGGCAATCCTATCTCCCCCACCACGATGACCACCACGGCTAGGAGTAGTAGTAGTGGTCCCGCCCAGCGACAGATCCCCGACCCCGAGATCCGACGGCGCGACAGTCGACACCCCACCCCCATACCCCGTCACAGTCCCCGCGCCGCCATCCGTCTCCGTCTCGGTGACAGTGCCCGTGCCAACGGTATACCCGGTGTGATACCCCGGGCCGGGCTCACTCGGCCCCATCTCGGCGGGCGGGATCACCTCCTGGAACACGCCGCCGGACCCGTCGTCCAGGCCGTCGGCCCAGATGGGCAGGTAGTTCAGCTCCTTCTCGTCGAGGGTCAGGAGCAAGTGGTCGGACAGGAACATGGGGATGCCGTTGCTGCCGGCCTCCTCGCCGCGGGCGGTCATGCTGGGCAGGTGCTTGCCGCAGAGGAGGTGCAGCGCGCGGCGGAGGGCGTGGTAGAAGCTGCCGAGGTCGAAGATGGCCAGCAGGCTGATGACGTGTTCTTGGTTGGTGGCTTCGCACGCTGCCACCGCCAGGGCAATGTCGGTCGCGGCGGCGTTGACCGCGGTGGTGGCGGCGCGGAGGGCGGCGCTGAGCTCCGTGTTGAAGGTGTCGGCGCGCTGCTGGAGGGATTTGCCGAGGTGCAAGGTTGCGCTAAACTCGGCGCGGGTGGGCAGCCACTCGAGACGGTCCCAAAAGAAAGGGGTGAGGAGTTTCTGGGTCGGGTTGAGGGCCCAGTAGAGGTTGAGGAGGGGCTTGCATTTGTCCGCGGGGATGTAGTGGTGACGCTGGGCCTCGAGGAGTGCGTCGCGCCTGTTGCGCAGGCCGTTGTAGTTGAAGGAGTCGAGGTCCAGGGCCCTGTCGATCCATCCGTCGAAGACGAAGAGGAGCGCGGCGGTTAGGTCTTCGTAGGCGCTTCGGAGCGGGGTGCCTGGCGCGATGGTGCCGATGATGGCGCGGTAGGTTTGGAGCTTGTCCCACTCTGGGATGCGGGCCGGGAGGCGGGCGAACACGTCGTTGGACTGGAGCATCTTGAGCGTCTCGCCCATGCGCTCGGCGAAGGCGCGGCTGGCGTACTCGACAGGGTCGGACGGATAGTCGCCGTAATCATCCCGGCGGCGCTGGGCCCACGTTAGCTGGGGCCGACGGGTCACCGGGTACGATGAGGCGTAGTCGATGGCAAGCTCATTGACGAGGATCTTGAATGCGGCAACCAGAACGCTGGGGATCTTGAGCGCGTAGGCTAGCTGGAAGGCCCTCTCCGGGCAGATCTCGATGAACTTGGTGTTGGGCGGCGCCACGAGCCACTGGGTGACGGGGTCGACCTAGTGGTGTTAGTCTCGCGTCGGCATTGGAGGTCTGAGCAACTTACCACAACCTGGGGCACTTCCAGAGAGATGGCCACTTGGGCGACGGTCCACAGGCGCACAGCCGAGTTCAGGAGAAGGCTCTCGCCGTTGATGGCCCGGAGGACGCGGATAATGGCGACGCGGTGCCGGATCGGGCAGTAGTCCTCAACCTTGCGCCACGAGGGGATGTGGCTTGGGTCAGCGGGGTTGTCCTCGACGATGCCAGGAATCCCCTCCTTGGTTTGCCATTCAGAGTAGCCCGAGAGGCCTAGAGAGACAGTCAGCGGGAGAAGGGGAGCAGTGCCGGCCCATGCGACGCCATACGTACAGCCAAGGCCCTTGCAGACATCGTCGTGACCGAGGGCGAGAATCGGGCCGACAGCCTTGTCAGCCAGCGGGCGCGAGAGGACGCCGACGCCGTTCTCAAGGATACGGTCGGGCTGATACTGGCCGGCCAGGAACCAGAGCTTGACCATTCGCGGCAGCCACAGCGCGGCCGTGAGGTCGGCCAGCTCGGGCCCTTCGGACGGGGGCGTAAAGTCGACGACGTACTCGACGCCGGGTGGCAGGAGGTCGAGGCCGAGGCGGCGACGGAAGCGCGCCTGGGTTTTGGGGGTGAGCATGTCTTGGATCTTCTTCGAGCCCAGATCGGTGAGCTTGTCGTAGCTCATGCGGAACCGGACATCCTGCCACGGCTCGCCGTCGCAGGCGAGACTTGACTTGGCGTCCTTGGGGAATGTCACGACAGCGAGCACTGTGCCGCCCTCGTAGTCACCCGCGGCATGGTTTTTGACTGAGGCGATTTCCATCAGGTGGGCGTCGATGGCGTTGGCCGTGGAGGCGCTGACCTCGCGGTCCTCGACGGCCGTCGCGAGCGCGAACGGGAAGCGCGTAGTCTTGCTCATCCTCACGATCTGGTTCGGATCGCAGCCGCGGAGGGGATCTGGAGTTGATTCTCTGGCCGTCTCCAGATAGTGGTGTTTTTTGAGAAAAAAAAATTGAAGGGTTGAAGGTCCCGAAATGTAGCGGCCTTCAGGTTGTGGAAAACGGGCGGGCAGTTAGATAGTTAGCAGCCCGGCGCGGATTTGGGATCAGAGGGTTGCAGTTCCCAGAAAACAATGCGATCCCCGGAGTTACAATAAGTAGGAAAAATAAGAATGCTGCTGCATTGATCACCCTTCAGCAGGCACGAAAAGGCATTGTCCAAGACCGGTCGAGGAGAGAGATCTCGGGCAACGTTTCCATCCGAAGACTCAACTTCCAGGTTCTAGGTCAAGGCTCTCTCCATGAGGGGTTGAATCTAGGTTCTTGCCGGCTGCGCCACCGAGTTGCCGGTCCAACTGTCAAAAGGGGTGCGAGGTGCCAATGGCTGGCTGCAGAGCCATCGATGGTTGGAGATCCAATCAATGGCCACGACAGCGCGTGACGCAGCTTTCGACAGTCACACTGCCGTGTGCTCCATTGGCTCACTTAGGCAGCAACGTGTCTGGAACTTGAAGATTCGTCAGTTTTGTCCGAAAAAGGTGCAAACGGAAGAGCGGGAAAGAGCTGCTCTTACCACTTCCTTGCTGGACAAGGCTGGACAAGAGTCACCGCATGGAGGCAGCAGTTATGTGAGATGTAGCAAGAATATTAGGGACACGGTAGTCATTATGGGCTTGTTCCAGCTTGCAACGAAGCCTTTTGGGTCTCTCATTTGTGTTGCTCGTTCGAGCTGTTTTCGAACTATAAACACGCAGTTGAGTCTCCAGAGGGAAAGAGGGAAGCGAGACAACTCTGCGGTAATTGTCGAAGACAGTGTGAAGTCACAGGGCATCTGCTGGCGAAATTGATGGGCCAATCGGAGCCGCGCCTGCCTGGAGTGGAGATCATATTTAACGGTGTTCGTTCCACGTCGCGTAGGAGGAGACACTGGCAGAGATTGTATGATATGCCAGACCCGGTATATAGATTAGAGACGGATACAGGATCTCAATCCACACCGAGAGCGGCAGGCCTTGGGAAAAATGAGACTTTGCACAACTCCAAGGGTCTCTTCTCTGGCAGCTCTCAAACTCGCTGCTGTTGCTGGATGAGACGAGCTGAAGGGCCCAAGCTCTCAGCGCGTTCTAGGCCCCCGCAGCCCGAGCTCTGGCCCGGTTCGTTGCACTTGCCCCGCCCACAGCCGAGCGAGAGCCGCCCCTGCCCGATCTTCGTGGGACAACACCCGACCCCTGCAGTGTGTCGCGTGCCACTCGGCCAGTGCCTGCCCGGTTCTCGACCCATTCATTTCCAGGTTGTTTTGGGGAGGTTTGGCAGGCGTGATGAGAAAGAAGGGGCAAGCGGGTTCGTTTTGCAGTTCTGAACTGTCTGAGCTTCGACCAAGCTTCCATCGGGGAGTCGGACAAGTAGAGCCCCGTGAATGCACCTGCCGGGCGTGAAAGCTGCTGCTTCGGCGTGTCAACAGCTGTAACTGACGCCTTCACCGCCACGGCCCGAGCTCGACATATCTAGCCACCTTCCTCTCTCCCTCTCCTGTTCCCAAACTCCAACCTCATCCATCAACTCGAACCCGCACAGGCATCAGCTTGCCATCGCAACCATTCATCATGAATCCATCTCAAACAACCCCGGCGACTTCGCCATCCGCCTCGGCCCTCCGCATCTTCACGTAAGTTCCTTGATCGTATGATCCTCCGAGCTAGGCCTCGCTGGTCAACTTACCTTCGCCAACCTCGCAACGGCATCCCTTCACTGTCCACTATCCAGTCTACATCCAGCCACCTCCCCAATCCCTCAGCACCACATCTATCCCGGAAAATATGAAAGCCAACGCCAGCTAATACTCAATCCCAGCCGGCACCCCCGCCTCACCATCGCGGGACTTGCTATCCTCGGCACCGGAATGGGCTTCCGCCACGTCTCTAGGTCGTACCGGCAGAACGAGGAGGCACAAAAGAAGTCGGCATCAAACCTTTATGTTACGGTCGACCGCAGCGGCGGGGGCATCTAGACGCCACGCACCCATGTCTTGTCTTTCTTGTCTTTGGCTGGGGGGATTCGGCGGGATGGCACCTTGCGGAAGGGAGACGAGTAATGTGTTATGACTGTTTGGTCACGAGATTGGGATGGAGGCCTACGAATGTATGTACAGTACGTCTGGGTTGAATGGGCTAGCGAAGGGGGGGTAACGGGTGACGAATACCTCTGTCGAGAGCGTACACAGATACCAAGGATGGGTTTTGAACTTTACCATATCACGAACCACACCAAGGACTTTGTCCCCCTCCGCGGAAACTCTAGCAACTGAGTGGTATAGGTGTCATAAACAGAAGATTCCGACAAGTTCCGTCCTGCGTCATCATCTGCAAGACGCAAGCACGCCATGGGGTTATCTCGCCGTACCAGCAGAGCAAACAAGGCATCTCAGCATCTCGCCGAACTCCAAACTGCATGAGAAGCAAGAACTGCAACCATTGCATTACCCACTCTCCATGCGAGCGAGCAACCAACCCGTCCCAGACGCTGGCAACTCCAATACGTGTCCACTACGACCAACGCACACTATCCATCCACCGATCCATCATATGCCCCTATCGTATAACAAAATGCCAACACCACTATCCGCACACATGGAGCAGAGAGGCCAGTAAATGCACAAAACGCCGCCCAATGCTCCGACCCCACCATGCCGCAAAGAAAAACACCGGGAACGAGCTAAAAGAAACCCCATATGCCTCCTACAGCGATAACCCCTTAGTCGAAACCCCCACCTCATCATCCCCAGGCGACGACCCCGTCCCCGTCCTCGGACTAACCCCGACCTCACCACCACCTCCGCCTCTTTCCCTCTCCTTCCCCTTCGCCGCCCTCCCTTCCCCAGTCCGAATCCCCAACCCAGCGGCGTGCCCCTCGGCGGCGCCCCTAGGACTCCTCAACACCCCTCCTCTTCTACCACCAGGCACCACCGGCCTTCGTGATGTAGGCGTCGTCACAGTCCCACTTCCAGCCACAGCAGCGGCAGTCCTAACCCTTTTTCCCGTTCCCATTATCAACCTGTCGCGCTCTCGATCCCGATCCCGCCCCGCGACCTCGATGAGTGCACCCCCCGGCCCCGGCCCGCCAGAAACAGAACTGGGGTCCGACCCGGGGAAAAGCCTCCCCTGAGACTGATACTGTTGCTGATACAGTTGCTGCTGCCCCTGTCCCATTTCCCTCCCATGCTGCACCCCATGCCCAGACCCCTGCTGGTGATACCGCCTCCCCCAGGGCCTAGCACTGGTAACAGCACCACCCCCACCACCACCCGGACCCTCATCCGAATTACACCTTGACGCCGGAAACCCCGGCGTCGGCACCGACCCCCTCCGCCTGAGCGAAGCGCGCATCTCGCGCACCACACACCCCAGGCTCTCCTCGAGCGATTTCATGCGCGCCAGCACCAGCTTGTTCATGTCGACGTCTGTCGTGCTGGCGCTGAGGATTTCATTGCCATTGTCATTTCCGTTGTCGTCGTCTTCGTCATCGGCGGCGGCGGCGGCGGAGGTGGTGGTGGTGGTGGTCATGAGTAGGTCCGCGAGGGAATGCCGGCGGGCGGCGGGCGGGGGTTTGTTGTGGTTGTTGTTATTGCTGGCGCTAGGGGTTGGGATGTCCAGCGTCAGACCCGCGGCGCCGCGGGCCGGTGTTGTCATGCGGAACATGGCCGTCTCGGACGGCTGGATCATGGAGCGCGGGCGCGCCGCGGCGAGGTAGAGGGAGCGGCGCGGGGAGCGGCGGCCGGTGCCTGGGGTGATGGGGGTTGCGACGGGGGTGTTGTGGCGGGTGCTGAGCGGGCGGGAGAAGGGGGCCCCGGCTGAGGCGGAGGAGGAGCTGTACTGCTGCTGCTGCTGCTGCTGCTGGTCGTCCTCGGGCGCGTACAGGATCGTGTTGGTGGAGAGGGTGCGGTTGTGCGCCGGGATCCGCCGGGAGGTTGCCGGGCGGGGGGAGTCGGCTGAGAGCTCGGTGTGCGTGAACCGCGTGGCGACCGGGGTCGTGAAATAGTCCTCGTCGATGGCCTCGTCGCCGGCCATGCCTCGGCCGTCTACTGTGTTGGTCGCGTCGTCTCCCTCGTCCTCGTCGTTTGTGACCAGCTCGTCATCCCCGTCCGCGTCTCCGTCCGTGTTTTCCTTTACCTCGACGGCGTAGTCTCGCCGGGCGATCCCGTCGTTGTACATGGCGGCCGCCATCGGGTACGGAGCATCAAAGATGAAGTCGGCGGGGTCGCTCGCCGTTGACCTGATGTCCGAATAGTGCCGCGGGAACCTCAACGGCCGCTCGCGGTTCATGCTCAACCTCCTCAGCCAGTCGCTGCCTAGCCTGCTGTCGATGGTTGAGTAATTTTGAGGCGAGTTGTATCCCCCGTCGTGCTGGTCCATCCAGCTCCGGATTGCAGTTTGCGTCTTTCGCCGCTCGGTCCGCCTTTGCGTCCTCGTCTCTGGGGCGCGCCGGAACACCTCTTCAAGCGCCCGATCCTTCTGGTAACCGACGGCCGATTCTTCACGGACTCGGACGCTGGGGCTGAAGAAGGCCGGGCCGGAAAGGTGGCGGCCACGCCGTGGTTTATCGACCAGGTCCGTTGCCTCGTACATGTCGGGCGCGAGGAAATACTTCTCGTAGAAGTAAATGCAGAACAGCAGCGGGAAATGGGTAATCCTGATGACTGCACGGTTGAGCCAGACATACTGATCCATAGACAGGCAGTACCTTAGCGGCATGAGGGCCCATGCGAAGATGTTGCCGGGGGCGATGTACGAGAAGAGAGCGTCATTCTTGGCCATCGAGATGGTATTGATCGCAAAAGTGAACCTGAACGTGGTCAGCAATGGGGTGGCGATGGTGCTCTGCGAGACCTACTGGTACTCCTGGCTGGCTCTAGAAGCGATGAACATGAACGAGTTGGTTAAGACGGTGACGAGCAGTGTTCTGCGAGAGTCAGCACTCCGTTGCAGTGAATAACCGTCCTAGATCCTGCTTACATGATTATGAAGTGGCTGATAACAAGGAACACGCCCATCGAAGTCTTACCCATCCAGTTGTAAGATGGCCACCTAGAAAGCGTTAGTCGTGGAGACTTGCTGATTCATAGGGCCACTTACATCTCCCAAGCGGACGGAGTGAATCCCATGAGAACCTGGAACATCTTGTAGGCCACTGCTGAGGCGTCATCTGGGTTCTTGGAAAAGGCAAAGAACACAAAGAAGCCGCTGCAGCCGATGAAGATGAGGACGAATACGGCGGCCAGGTCTACCGCAAGTAGCCGGAGAGATATCAACAGCTTGGAGAAATGGCGATAGTGGTCTAGCACGCCGAATATCCTCGGCAGCAAGAGGATCGCGTTGACAGCAAGCACATCGTAGGCGTTTTGATTCCACTTGTGAGGATCCAGTATGAAAACGCCGTAGATGCGCATGCAGTAGTAGACGATCAACAGCAGCAAGATGCCCAGGTCGAAGATGTTCCAGAAGCTCATGACGTAGAATGAGAAGCCCTCCTCGTTGAACCCAACGAGCTCGTCGAGCATGAAGCCGGCACTCCAGAACCAGAAAAGCAGCTCCAGCGAGGTGATCTTACTCGACCTCTGGCCCAGAACGGCAAGGAACAGGCATATGAAGACGACTAGAGAGCCCGTAGAGAATAGGCGTCGGTAGCGAGGAACACGTAGCCGGGACAGCTTCAGCGGGGAAGCGGTCCGAGGGTTGTACAGAGCCACAGAACGGCGGCCGGCGGCGGACTGGAGCCGGGCAGGCTCCTCTTTCGCTCGCTGGTCACCTAGTAACGGGGTGCGGATAGTGCTTTGCCGCCGGGATTGGTTGCTCCCAGCAGCACTCGACCCAGAGCCCTGGTGCTGCGATTCCCCTCTGGGGGAAGAAAAGCTGATGGCGCCGTTCCAGATGGCTTCGAGTTGCTGGGCGACCACGGGGTGGGATAAGAATTGCTTGGCAGAGGCCCGGACAGCCACTTCGAGGGTCGAGGTCCGAGGAGCCGACTTTGGTCTACCTGATGCGAGGGGCGTTTGCGAGCCTGGTATTCCCTGCAGGGGGTAGAAGTCGTAACAGAGGGCATCGATGAGTTCTCGGGTGGTGTATTCCTTCAGCAACCTGATGGCCAAAAGCTCGCACACCCTTGCCCGGGTGGCACTGGTGCCGGCATTCCCAAGATACAACTGACCCTCCTTCTCAAACTGTAGGCAGTTCGCCAGCAGAGCGTACAGTGTGCCTCGTGAGAAGTGCTGTGCGCGGATCTGCTGCAACAACGGCTTAACCAAGAACTGGGACACCTGGGGAGACCTCAACTGCTCCCAGGTCAAGCTGGTCTCGGTCCTAGCCTGGACAATGATGCGGATCGCGTGGGTCATGCTGTATATGGGTAGCGCGTCTGTAGGTTCGCGGTCAGTGACATTGAAGCACAAAAAATCGAGGTTCGCACCTAGATGGTTGGCGGTGAAAATGGGTAGGAGCCCGGTTGATCGAGCCACGCCGTCCTCGTCCTCCTCCGGGCGACCCCCAAGCGGGTAGCGGGACTGCTCGCCATCGTTAGATTCCTCCTCGTCGTCATCGTCGGCCTCGGTGAAGTCGGCTGTGGCATGAAGGTGGCTGCGGTATTCGGCGGCCGAGGGGCGGAATGCAAAATCGTGCTCGAGGTCCGCGGGGTCCTCGGCTTGCGAGCTGCTGCCCCTGAAGGGTCGTAGTAGGGCAGACAGCATCCTCCGATCGGGCTGAGCGTAGCCCGGCGCGTCAGTAGAGGCGCACGAACGCCATGGAAGTTGTCGAGTAGCGAGGTTGAGGTCGGGTGGGCGCTTGTTGAAAGTCAATGGCTGCACGGCGGCGGCACAACGCGTGCTGCTGTTCCCCTTCCGTCTTATACTGTCGCAGCCGAAGGAAACGTCCACAATACAGGTGCCCCGAGTGAAGTGATTGATGGCCCTAGTAAGACATGTCCCCTTCTTCCAGCCCTCACCGAGTCCGCAGGTAATCCTCCCAAAGAGAAGAAAGTGAGGCGCGTGGAGCGCGGCTGGCAGAGAGCCAGGAAATCGGGATGGAGCGGGCGCGGGTGGTCGGACAGGGCTAATAAGGGGCCCGCCGTGTCGACCGATGGCCGGGGTGGTCAGGAGGAAGGTCAGCTGGGGAATCCCTGCACAGCGCTAAAACACGCCGACACCCTCCCGCGCTGCTGCCAACTTGAACTTGATAAAACCATGGAAGGGCCCGGCCGGGACAGACAGAGGAGATTCCTTGGGTTTCGGGCCCCTTTCACATTCTCCCATCCGTCCTTCAGGCCACACCGCCAGAGCTCGACGCTTTTCTCGGTGGTCTGCTGGCGAATAGGGGAGCTTGAAGCGGCGGCTGTTGCATGTGTGCGGCGACGAATCGCGGGGTCAAGCCGGCAAAGTGGGTGCTGCCAAGAAGGTCGGCGAGGAGGCTGCCTTGGTGGGAACGACGGGCAGCCCACTCCTTTGCAGGAATAGCGCCCCGGTCGGAACGCGGCATGTCGCGATGCAGTGGACGACATGCCTTTGGCCACATGCCGCGCTGCTGAGGCCACGCTTGTCTGACCTGGATCAAGCCATGTCGCCATTGCGAGCCAACCGACACTCCCAGAGCCCGTGGTGAACCCCATGACCGCAACTTCGGTGGACGGTGAGGGCGCAGGGTCTTTCGGGGTAGGTTGCACTCCTGCAGGCTGCGGTTGCATCTCGCGATATGCAGCAGGCGTCGCCTATCATGCCACATGCCGACCCTCCATCCGAGTCGGAGCCGACCACCCTCTGGCTTGCCGATCACTCCTGTTCCATCTTCCGCAAAGACGGAGCAGGCGAACAAGAGATGGAAAGGGGAAGCAGGAAAACAATAGAAGGCAAAGAGCAGGTATCCGGGCTCCAAGAAACGAGTGTCGAGATGACTGAAGTTGGAGCCAGACAATTGATCTGGCGGGTGGTCTCGCAGAAGCCAGCCAAGAAAATGCCTGATGATCCCGACTGCATGCGAGATCTGACAGTGAAGCCATGATGTTCTGCTTTGACTGACCCACCCTCAGCCACCACCTGGGTTCAAGACAACGTTCACTGGCTCTTGTCCCCCACGCCGCCCAGGCGTATCGGTCGCGTAATACTCACCCCCGGTCACCGTCCCATGTCGCGTCGAGAGATGCGACGGCGGGGTTGCAACGGGATGGAGAAAGAGGAAATCCGCGTGGACCATGCCCGTGCATAAGCGAGGGTGCGCCGGTTTCCACAGTGCACTTGCGTTGGGGCCAAATCAGGTCCAGACTCTGCTGAATTTATGTTGGATGATGACAGAATGGCAATGGAAGATGAAGAGAACTTGAATGGAAGAATGGTCGGAAGGCGCAGGCATCAGGCCGGGGACCCACTGAACTTGAGCTTGGGCCATATCCATTCCAGGGCCCGGGTGCCATGACCTCCCCAGTGCGCGCACAGTGTCCAAGACACAGTTAAGAAGAGACAGAGATGGTTCCTTCCAACGCAACACCAACAAAACACACAACGACATCCGACGACGACGAAACCAACACGACAAATCATTTCTCCCAAGCCGATGAACCAAGGTTACCATCCCCCACCTCCAACTGCTGAAAACTATATTTACTGATAAATGTTCCAGCACTCTTCCTCGCGATCTTGGGATGCACACCGAGACATGCCGACTAGCTCAAGCTGAGCCCATCTTGGCCGATTGAGGCCAATGCAACGGCACCTCAGTCCACAGAAAAGACTGGCTGATCAATCCTTGAAGATTGCAACTGCGAAGACTTGGGACAGGACCCGGTTTAACTCCACGACGCTCAGGAAGATGCCCAGAGCGGCGTCCGAGGAGTACAAGGCGAAAAGGACGAAGCAATTCATGGGTGTCGACGACGATCCCGACAAACATCCCGTCCGACATGAAGGAGTGAGGGCACGCCCGGCACGGAGGAAAGGAGGGCTCGGGAGGTATGCCCATATTCACAGTCTCTGCTCGACGCGGGATGGCACAGCTTCCCTTCCCGACCTCTCCCCAAGCCCAGGCCCAGCTCCCGATGACCCACCTTCAGCCCACATGGATCCCCGCTCGATCCCCGCTCGATCCCCGGTCCCCGATCACGCCAACCAAGCTTTTGTCTATCCACTCCCGTTCCGTTCTTCAACAAGGTCCGCTGGCTCAATGGCAGAGCGTCTGACTACGAATCTTCTCACGAAGAGGATGATCAGGAGGTTCCAGGTTCGACCCCTGGGTGGATCGTGACTACCAAACGAACAAGCTAAAGAGCTGAAGCTTTTTCTGTTCGTTTATTTATTTCCGTGTTTTCGGCGACATTGGATTCATTCGATTCGGAAAAGCTATTTTTTTCAGGAGAACCTTGATTCCGCGCGCCGTGGGAAGCTGTGAAGTGAGGCTGGATCGAAAACACCAAATTGCCGATGCAGGAGGGTGGGCGATGGAGCTGAAAAATCCGATCTCGAGGCGGTCACAAAATCGGAATTGGATGCAGCATGAACCCTGCCGGCCGCGGTCGAGAACCCCACGCGACCGGCCCCGCCAGAGCGTGTGCCGCCGTGCTGATTGGCCAATGACAAAAAATCCTGCCGGACTCGGTTCCTACCGCCAGTCAATTCCCTCGCCCAGTGCTGGGAACCCCGCGCAAGTGCATCACCGCCCTGCAAAAAAGTTTGGTGGGGAGACGTCGTTTTGCCGTGTGGCGGGGCAACTTGGGACGATACAAATTTCTTCAGCACCCGACTTTTGCCTCCCTCTGCTCCTGTCCCCCTTGTGTGCATGCAGAAGGGCTGGCGAAGCTGAATCATGAGCGTCTGCGGGTGAAACAACTCTCTCTTCTGGCATCATCCCAAGCCAATTGCTGCGGCAGCATCATCCATCGCACGACCACGAACGACTCTGAGTCTGAGCTCCGAGAGTGACTCCATTCCCGCTCCATCACAAGCTCTCCCCCCACTACACGACTCCGGCTGAGGTGTCTCGTGCTTGCCCTTCTTTTTCCGCCCACATCTTTTTTCTCTCTACTTTTCAAGTTTCTTCCAGTCACACACTTCACAATGGCTGCTGCCACGCTCTTCCGCCCCGCCACGGCGCGCACCGCCAGCACCGAGTCTCAGGGCCTAGTCTCCCTTGAGCTCGAGGACGGCGCCGTCTACCAGGGCTACAGCTTCGGCGCGCCCAAGAGCATCTCTGGCGAGCTGGTCTTCCAGACGGGCCTGGTGGGATACCCCGAGTCCATCACGGACCCCTCGTACCGCGGCCAGATCCTCGTCATCACCTTCCCCCTCGTCGGCAACTACGGCGTGCCCCCGAGGGACGCCCTCGACGAGCTCCTCGGCGACCTCCCCGCCCACTTCGAGTCGTCGCAAATTCACATCGCCGGTCTGGTCACGGCCACATACGCGGGCGAGGACTTCTCGCACTTCCTCGCCAACTCGTCCCTCGGGACATGGCTCAAGGAGCAGGGCATCCCCGCCATGTACGGCGTCGACACCCGCGCCCTGACGAAGCGCATCCGCGAGAAGGGGAGCATGCTTGGTCGCATGCTCCTGGAGAAGGAGGGCCTGGGCAATGGGGTCAATGGCGACGCCGACGGGCTCGCCCTCCCCGGCGTTCTAGGCGACTGGAGGCCCCATTTCGAGGCGGTCGACTGGGTCAACCCCAACGAGAAGAACCTCGTAGCAGAGGGTGAGTGAGAGTGTGCCGAGAGAATCCCCAGGAGGACTTGATGCTGACGGCCCCCCCCAAGTTTCTATCAAGGCCCCCAAGCTGTACCAGCCCCCCGCGGCCTCGGCCCTGAAGCACCCTTCAGGCCGCCCGCTCCGCATCCTCTGTCTCGATGTTGGTATGAAATACAACCAGCTGAGATGCTTCCTCAAGCGCGGCGTCGAAGTCCTGGTCTGCCCCTGGGACTATGACTTCCGCGCCGAGACCTACGACGGCTTGTTCATCTCCAACGGCCCCGGTGACCCGGCCATTCTAGAGCCCACAGTCAAGCGCATCGCCGCGGCCCTCGAGGAGAACCGCACCCCCGTCTTCGGTATCTGCCTGGGCCATCAGCTGCTCGCCCGCGCTGCTGGCGCCAAGACGGTCAAGCTCAAGTTCGGTAACCGCGGCCACAACATCCCCTGCACGAGCATGGTGACGGGCAAGTGCCACATTACCTCCCAAAACCACGGCTACGCCGTCGATGCCCCCACTCTCCCCGCCGGGTGGCAGGAGCTGTTTGTCAATGCCAACGACGGCAGCAACGAGGGTGTCATGCACGTCGACAGGCCGCACTTCAGCGTGCAGTTCCACCCGGAGAGCACCCCCGGCCCCAGGGACACCGAGTTCCTGTTCGACGTCTTCATCCAGACCGTCTCAAACTGTGCTGCCGACAGCAGCCTGCTGCTCAAGGGCGTCCACTTCCCCGGTGGCACGGTCGAGGAGAACAACAAGCTGAACCCTCGTGTCTCCGTCAAGAAGGTTCTCGTGCTCGGCAGCGGCGGTCTCAGCATTGGTCAGGCTGGTGAGTTCGACTACTCGGGCAGTCAGGCGATCAAGGCCCTGAAGGAGGAAGGCATCTACACCGTCCTCATCAACCCCAACATTGCCACCATCCAGACCTCCAAGGGTCTCGCCGACAAGGTCTACTTCCTGCCTGTCAATGCCGAGTTTGTGCGCAAGGTCATCCTCTACGAGAAGCCCGATGCCATCTACTGCACCTTTGGCGGTCAGACCGCCCTGTCGGTGGGCATCCAGCTCAAGGACGAGTTTGAGGGGCTTGGCGTCAAGGTTCTGGGTACGCCGATCGATACCATCATCACGACCGAGGACCGTGAGCTCTTTGCCCGGAGCATGGACTCGATTGGCGAGAAGTGCGCCAAGTCTGCTTCGGCCAACAACGTCGAGGAGGCCATGCATGTCGTCAAGGACATTGGCTTCCCTGTCATTGTGCGTGCCGCGTATGCCCTCGGTGGTCTCGGCAGCGGTTTCGCCAACAACGAAGCCGAGCTCCTCGATCTCTGCAACAAGGCCTTTGCTGCCAGCCCTCAAGTGCTGATCGAGCGCAGCATGAAGGGCTGGAAGGAGATCGAGTACGAGGTCGTCAGAGATTGCCAGGACAACTGCATTACAGTGTGCAACATGGAGAACTTTGATCCCCTCGGCATCCACACTGGCGACTCGATTGTCGTCGCTCCTTCTCAGACGCTGTCCGATGAGGACTACAACATGCTCCGGACGACTGCCGTCAACGTCATCCGCCACCTCGGAGTTGTCGGCGAGTGCAACATCCAATACGCCCTGAACCCCTTCTCCAAGGAGTACTGCATCATTGAGGTCAACGCCAGACTGTCCCGGTCTTCGGCCCTGGCCTCCAAGGCTACCGGCTACCCGCTTGCCTTTATTGCCGCCAAGCTGGGTCTCGGTATCCCGCTGAAGGAGATCAAGAACAGCGTCACCAAGGTCACTTGTGCCTGCTTCGAGCCCTCCCTCGACTACGTCGTGGTCAAGATGCCTCGTTGGGATCTCAAGAAGTTCACTCGTGTCTCCACCCAGCTCGGGTCGTCCATGAAGAGTGTCGGCGAGGTCATGAGCATCGGCAGGACCTTTGAGGAAGCCATCCAGAAGGCCATCCGCGCCATCGATTTCCACAACCTCGGCTTCAACGAGACACCGGCGCTCATGTCGATCGACGACGAGCTCCAGACCCCGTCCGACCAGCGCCTTTTTGCCATCGCCAACGCTATGGCCGCTGGCTACTCGGTCGAGAGGATCTGGGAGCTGACCAAGATCGACAAGTGGTTCCTCGACCGGCTCAAGGGCCTGAACGACTTCGCCAAGAAGATGAAGGACTTCAAGGCGGGCGGCGGCACCCTCCGCCCCGGCATTCTCCTCCAGGCCAAGCAGCTCGGCTTCTGCGATCGCCAGATTGCCAAGTTCTGGGGCTCCACCGAGCTCGCCGTGCGCGGCATGCGTCTCGAAGCCGGCATCACCCCCTTCGTGAAGCAGATTGACACGGTCGCTGCCGAGTTCCCGGCCTACACCAACTACCTCTACCTCACGTACAACGCCAGCGAGCACGACATTACGTTTGAAGACAACGGCGTCATGGTGCTCGGCTCGGGCGTGTACCGCATTGGGTCGTCTGTCGAGTTCGACTGGTGCTCCGTCAGGGCCATTCGCACGCTTCGCGCGTCGAACTGCAAGACTATTATGGTCAACGTACGTATACCATTTCTTCCCCCCTCGTCCCTTCCCCTTCACAGGCTTCATGCACAATAACCAAACGGACTCTTTTTTTGTTCCTTTTACTCCTTTTCTTTTGTTTCTTTCTTTTTCTTGTTTTCATCTTCCTTTTCCTCTTCTTCCTTTTCTTCCCCGCCCTATGTTACTTTGATGAACAAACTGACATGTCTTATCATTAGTACAACCCCGAAACCGTCAGCACGTAAGTAACAGTCCGCGCTCATTTCTTCCCGTTTGCGGTTCTAGGTGGCCCCCGCGGGCTCCCGATGTTCGGATTTGGAAAGAAATAGCTAACATTGTTGATAGGGATTACGACGAGGCCGACAAGCTGTACTTTGAGAACATCAACTTGGAGACAGTCTTGGACATCTACGAGGCCGAGGCTGCCAGCGGCGTTCTCGGAGCCATGGGAGGACAAACGCCAAACAACATCGCCCTGCCCCTCCTGCGTGCTGGTGTCCACGTCCTCGGTACTTCCCCCGAGATGATCGACACTGCCGAGAACCGGTACAAGTTTTCTCGCATGCTTGACCGGATCGGCGTCGACCAGCCGACCTGGAAGGAGCTCACGAGCTTCGAAGAGGCGAGGGCCTTCTGCCAGAAGGTCTCGTACCCGGTGTTGGTGCGCCCGTCCTACGTGCTCTCTGGTGCCGCCATGAACACGGTCTACTCGGAGCACGATCTACAGAACTACCTGCAGCAGGCCGCCGAGGTCTCCCCCGAGCATCCCGTTGTCATCACTAAGTACATCGAGAACGCCAAGGAGATTGAGATGGACGCTGTGGCCAAGGACGGCAAGGTCGTCGGTCACTTCATCTCGGAACACGTTGAGAACGCCGGCGTTCACTCCGGTGATGCCACCCTTATCCTGCCGCCTCAGGACTTGTCGAAGACGACCATCCAGCGCATCGAGGAAGCCACCCGCAAGATCGGTGATGCACTCAATGTCACAGGTCCCTTCAACATTCAGTTCATCGCCAAGGACAACGACATCAAGGTGATCGAGTGCAACGTCCGCGCTTCTCGCTCGTTCCCCTTCGTCTCCAAGGTCATGGGCGTTGACCTCATCGAGATGGCCACCAAGGCGATCATGAACATCCCGTTCGAGGAGTACCCCGAGACCGACTGCCCTCCGGGATGCGTGGGTGTCAAGGTCCCGCAGTTCAGCTTCTCGCGTCTGTCTGGTGCCGACCCCGTTCTTGGTGTCGAGATGGCTTCGACCGGCGAGGTTGCGTCGTTCGGCGCCGACAAGTATGAGGCGTACCTCAAGGCTCTGCTGTCGACGGGCTTCAAGATCCCCAAGAACAACATCCTCCTCTCCATCGGTTCCTACAAGGACAAGGAGGAGATGCTGCCCTCGGTCAAGAAGCTGCAGGAGATGGGCTACAAGCTCTTTGCCACGGCCGGAACCGCAGACTTCCTCGGCGCTCACGGCGTTCAGGTGCAGTACCTCGAGGTTCTCCCCAAGGGGGAGGATCAAAAATCCGAGTACTCGCTCTCGCAGCATCTGGCCAAGAACATGATCGACCTGTACATCAACCTGCCGTCCAGCAACAAGTACAGGCGTCCGGCCAACTACGTGAGCAAGGGATACCAGACGCGCCGTATGGCCGTCGACTACCAGGTTCCGCTCGTCACCAACGTCAAGAACGCCAAGATCCTGATTGAGGCCCTCGCCAGGCATTTCGAGCTCGACATCGGCGTCCGCGACTACCAGACCAGCCACCGCACGATCCAGCTGCCCGGTTTGATCAACATCGCGGCCTTTGTTCCCGGCCTTGTCTCCAGGGACAGCGAGGATCTCCAGCGCGTGACCAAGGCTTCCATCGTCGCCGGCTTCAGCATGATCCGGGTCATGCCCGTGGGCAAGGAGGGCTCGATCTCAGACGTCAAGTCGTTGAAGGTCGCCCAGCAGAACGGCAAGCGCGGCGCATACTGCGACTTCAACCTGTCCATCGCGGCGACCTCGGATAACGCCCACCAGATCAGCCATGCCGCCGGCGAGGTCGGTTCCCTGTTCATTCCGTTCAACCACCTCTCGGACAACATCAGCAAGGTCGCCGCCGTGGAGGCGCACTTTGACGCCTGGCCTACCCACAAGCCGATCATCACGGACGCGAGGACCACCGACTTGGCGTCCATCCTCTTGCTCGCCAGCCTGCACAGCCGCCGCGTCCACGTCACTGCGGTGACCACCAAGGATGACATCAAGCTCATCGCGCTCGGCAAGGAAAAGGGTCTCAAGGTCACCTGCGATGTCAGCATCTACTCGCTGCACCTGTCGCAAAAGGACTACCCCGGCTGCCAGTTCCTGCCGACGGCGGAGGACCAGGCTGCCCTCTGGGAGCATCTGGAGACGATTGACGTCTTCTCCATTGGCAGCTTGCCCTATCAGCTTGCGCACTTCCTGAAGAAGCCTGCGGACGTGACGGTTGGCATTGCTGATGCTCTCCCGCTCCTTCTGACTTCGGTCGCCGAGGGCAAGCTGACTGTCGACGACGTCAAGGCCAAGCTTCACGACAACCCGAGGGAGATCTTTGAGCTGCACGACCAGCTCGGCGCAAGCCTGGAAGTCGAGATCGACCGCCCGTACACTCTGCAGGCCACCGACTCTTGGTCGCCCCTCGCGGGCAAGGTCCTGAAGGCTACCATCCAGCGCGTCACCTTCCAGGATCAGGTTGTCTGCCTTGATGGTTCCATCCTGCCGGTTCCCCCGAGGGGCAGCGACATGTCCACTCACGGGGCGATGCCGCCGAACGCGGCCATTTCGTCGCCCGCCGTCAGGCCCCACCCCATGTCGCCAGTGCTTGGCCAGGGCCGGTCGGCGCATGGCAGGTCAAAGGGCACCGAGAGCATGGCACCTCTTGCTCCCCTGGTGCGCGCGCACGGTGTGGATGAACTCGCTCTTCCCTTGACCATGCAGCCGACCGTCTCGCCGCTGCAGGAGATGCTCCATGCTCCGTCGTCCTTCAAGAAGGCCCACGTCCTGTCGGTCACGCAGTACACGCGCGCCGACCTGCGCCTTCTCTTCAACATCGCCCAGGAGATGCGTCTCGGCGTGCAGCGCGAGGGTGTCCTCGACATCCTCCGGGGCCGCCTGCTGTGCACGCTCTTCTACGAGCCGTCCACGCGCACGTCGGCCTCGTTCGACGCGGCCATGCAGCGCCTCGGCGGACGGACCATCGCCATCACCACGTCGACCTCTTCGGTCCAAAAGGGCGAGACCCTCCAAGACACTCTCCGCACGCTCGCCTGCTACGGCGACGCGGTGGTGCTCCGCCACCCCGACGAGAAGTGCGTCGACGTGGCCAAGAAGTACTCGCCCGTCCCCGTCATCAACGGCGGCAACGGCAGCAAGGAGCACCCGACGCAGGCCTTCCTCGACCTCTTCACCATCCGCGAGGAGCTCGGCACCATGCAGGGGCTGACCATCACCTTTGTCGGCGACCTGCTCCACGGGCGCACCGTGCACTCGCTCGTCTACCTGCTACGCCACTACCAGGTCAAGGTGCAGCTCGTCGCGCCCAAGGCGCTCGCCCTCCCCGCGGCCGTGCGCCAGCAGCTCGTCGACTCGGGCGAGCTGCTCTGCGAATCGGAGACGCTCACCCCGGAGATTCTGGGCCGCACCGACGTCCTGTACTGCACGCGCGTGCAAAAGGAGCGGTTCGTCAGCGCGGCCGAGTACGAGGCCGTCAAGGACTCGTACCGCATCGACTACGGCACGCTTAAGCATGCCAAGGCCAGCATGGTGGTGCTGCACCCGCTGCCGCGGAACGAGGAGGTCGCTGAGGAGGTCGACTTTGACCAGCGCGCGGCGTATTTCAGACAGGTGAGTTCTTTTTTTTTTTTGTGTGTGTGTGTGTGTGTGTGTGTGACGCTCTTGACGATATGTGGGTGCTGACTTTTTGGGTGATAGATGAGATATGGTCTCTACTGCCGCATGGCTTTGCTCGCGCTGGTCATGTCGTAGGGGAGCTGAGCTGTTGAGCTGAGCGCAACGCTCTGTTTTGCTTTTGTTTTGTTTCGGTTATAGAGTTACAGGATGGATCGGAAAAAATGGATGGGTGGCATCGCGAGTTCTCTTTTTTCATCAGTTGGGTCGGAAAAACAGATTGTTGCTTTTTTAGCTAGACCAAAGGATCGGTTGTAGACTGCTCGGCTCGCGCCGCTGGATCATGATGATGGTGTATGTGACTTGGATATGTGGGAAGTTGGTTTCAGGGGCGTATGTTTTGTTGAGGTCGGTGTGGTATGGGTTGGTTGTATGTGTACCTGTACGTTTGTATGTATGTATATGTGTATTATTGGGTAGTTATGTAGTATAGTGTTGATTTCCATGCGTTCTGTCTGCATTTGTCTCGTTCGATTTCGAAGTTTGTTTGGTTATCTAGGGAAAAGGGGGCGAGGGCAAAGCTATCTCGTAGCGAACAGCAAGATATACAGACAGCACACAGCTGTCCGTTCATAAAACCATGGTTTGTATCCTCAGTCGTCACTATCGAGAACCCAACTTATCCAAGGGTCTCGGGTTGAACCCTAACCCTCCTCCCCCTTGGCGTCACCAAGACGAAAGCCGGACCCACGCAGCCCGCCAACCAAGCACGCGGAATTTCCAACTCGGATAGAACTAGCAAACCGCAAGGAAGCTTTCAAGCTTCCGGATCCCGGCCATCTTCAAAGCTCCAAAGCTCCTCAATTCGGCCTCGTCCACCCCAGCGCAAGGCCGAACCGACCGGGCTAGAGCGCACATCATGGTCCAGTTTTGGTCGCATGCTTAATTGGCATTAGTATGTCGCGAACTGTCCAATTGACCAACTATGACTTTTAAGGTTGACTGACCCGACTTCTTCTCGCAGGCGCGCTGTTTGTTTCCTTGCCGGGTTACCTACCTACCTATCTCTCCTCTCTCCGCCCAAGGACAACTCCTCTCCTCACCGCCGCGACCTCCCCTCTACTCTCTACAACACACCACACTCCAATTGTCAAATCCCCTCGCCGGGTTCCGACCCCCCCACCCCCACCAGCTACTTAAACGCGATCAGATCCAGCCCTCCCTCCCCGGCCAACTTGGCTTGGACCAAAACCCGAGTCGGCTGGAGAGCCCGACCACCCACACGCGCCTCTCTTGAGAGGAGAGAGGAAAGAAGAGAACGACAGAAGAAACGATGCCCCCCCCACACCTCCACCCCCGGTCGCGCATGACCTCGTCCCTGTTCGCGACGACAGTCCTCGCGAGCTTCTTCGTCGTGGCGCTGCCGCATATTTTGCCCTGCCCCGCGCCGCGGCGGGCGTATGCCGACGGGGAGATGGTGCCGACACCGTCTGGGGTTGATGAGGGTAATGCTGGGGTTGTGAGGAGGGTGAGGCGGCGGAGGAGGGTGGATGTTGTCGATTGTGACGGTGGGAGTGGAAGTGAAAGGGGGGCGTGTGGAAAACAAGGGGGTGGTGGTGGGAGTGTGGATGGGATTGGGGTTGTGGAGTTCCGGCCTGGTACTGGGGAGGATGGTGCCGATGGCAGTGGGAGGGGGAGGAGGGTAAAGGGGGCGCGGGGGAGGGCGTGTCCCGTGCCGAAACCGGGGGGGATACTCGGGGAGTGGTTGGGGTTTAACGCGTCTGGTGGTGGGACAGAAGGCGGGGAGAAGACCAGGCCGGATAGGTGACGCGGGGCCACACGACAAGCGACAGGCATTAAAGCACACTGCACCCTTCCCCGACGAGCGGTGGATGTTTTGGGCCGTTGGTGCAGGAGTCTAACTAAATGTGTTCCAAAAAGGGGTGGAGGTGTATGATCTAGAGGGAAAGGGAGGGTGCTACAGGAGCGCCGTGTATCGGCTGGATATATCCGTGATGGTCAGCTATGGCCGAGATTCAGAATATGAGCAACATTTGGAGTTCTGAACGCCACTTCCAAGCCCGACTGCAGCGAGCCCGACAGACCCAAGGCGGGCGGGTTCTGATGGGGGCACTACAGTTCGCACTACATCCCTGGTAACGGATATCGTCCAAGGGAGGGGCATAACAGGTCAACACCAAGATTCTCCATCCTCTCCCTGCTTACATTTCCCAGAAGGTTTCTAGAACGCAGCCCGCCAACGTGGAACATCGCAATCTCGAAAGCCGAACACCGCTTCCACGCGTCGAAACAGGAGATCACTTTGAGCCGAATACCTCCAAGGCCACGTCATGAACAGCCGGTTTGTGGTATCCGAGGCCGCTAGACCAAGCACACTCCGAGCCTGCCGCTAGGTGAAGTCGATCCTGCTTGAGCCGTGAGACAACCATAGCTCCCCTATTACCAGCAGCTAATTTGCCATCACAGGCTGCCCACTTGCCCACTTGTCTTCGATATGGTACCGACTGGGCAGATGTTTTAGTCTTCGTCGTGCATAAGTTTGATGGCCTTGGCATTGTCGAAACTCGGGTGAATGAAGGGTGGCCAACTTAAGCATATTTCCCTGCTGCAACACCCTCGGCCTGCTGTCTGGCCGGTCTCGCTAAAACAACGTGGGCTTGGCTCGCCTTGTGATCTCCGTTCCACGGCATGCGTCCTGAGAGCTGGAAGCGGCGTCTTGGTAGCGACCTCTGCTGCACACCATCTTCGCCATCTATGATGGTGGGGGTGGGTGTTCTGCTCATCACTTCTTTCTGGGCACCTCGGGTTGTCCTTGGCCCCCTCCAACTTCAGGGAATATTTTGGAACTTTCACCCTACTATGCAGCAGCCAGCCTATGCACACGGCTGGAGAGCGGCACGGATGGTGTTTCACTCCTGGGGGAAGGCCGCTGCCATGTTAAAGTTGGCTTGGCTTTTCCCGCCCTGTCGGCTTATACCGTTTCCCGTTTCATCGACATCCCATCATCCATCCGATGGTCCGTCCAGCTGGGGAGGGTGGCATAGAATAGGAGGTATCTCATCCTATTTCACTCCTTCTAAGGCTGCGAGAGGGATGTTTGGTTTTGTTCCTCACCGAGGCCTTTAAGCCACTTCGCTCTTTTCGTTCTTCCATTCTTGCCTTCATTCTCGAGTTTTGTAATCGAATTTGAGGTAAGTGATGGATTTCACCTTATCTAGGTAAAGACTCTGCTAACCCGCCGAAGCTGTGCTCGCTTCCATTCCTTCATCAACAACACTCCCCTCTAATCACCGCCCGCAATGAAGACACTCGCCCTCCTTTTCACAGCCGGCCTGGCGTCGGCCCGCGTCCACCTCCCCCGACAAGCTGGCGCCAACAACCTCAACCTCAGCCGCAGCGATGCCTCGACCATTGGCGTGGGCAGCGCGTCCAGCTTCAACGTGGGAGACTTCAACCTGGGGGACCTGAGCCTAGACGGTCTGGAAGTCGCCGGTGTGAACCTCGGCAGTGTCGACCTCGGAAACCAGGACGTCATCGCCGAGGCCATCCTGGCCATGCTCGGGGGCTTTTGTCTCGGCAACGCGCTGGACCTGAACAACATCCTGAGTTTCGGGTTCAACAATGACGTGGACCTGTTCTTCCAGCTCGCGCAGCTGATGCAGCTGGAGCAGCTGGGGTTCTTGGATCTGGGAGGGGTTCAGGGGCTGTTTAATAGCGGGAATGTGTTGGGCGGGTTCAACTTGGGTGGGTGCCCCTTTTACGTGTCTGGCCCTGGTCAGGGTAGCTAACGAACGCCATGCAGGCGTCTTCAAGCGCGAGGTCTCCGAGGCCAAAAAGACGATGAAGCGCACCAAGTTGCGGCGCGGGCAAAAGGTTAAGCGGCAGTGCGCTACCGGGGGCGTGGGTTCGGTGGGATCGGGCAACTCAGGGGGCTCGGTCGGGGACGGCACCTTCAACATAGCCACGGCGCCCCCGGATACCCTCGCTACCGCGACGGCGACAGTTGCCGAAGCCGGCCTGACGATTGCCACAGCTCCGGCAGAGGAGGGAGGGTTCACGATCGCCACGGCCCCCGCGGAAGAGGCAGGATTCACCATCGCCACGGCCGTGGTAGCCGCCGAGACGTCATCCGCAGCATCTGTGTCGTCGTCGTCGTCGGCGGCGGCGGCCGCCGCCTCGACCTCGTCTGTCAGCGCTGCCCAAGCAGCAGCTGCTGCGACCTCGACAACATCTGTGGCCAGCGCTGCTGCTGCTGCTGCGACTTCGGTGGCGTCTGCTTCTGCCGTCGCCGCTGCTGCGTCATCATCAGAGGCACCCCCCGTAGCTACTGCGATTGCCCAGGTTTCTGTGAGCGCTACTCCCCCTTCTACGCCTGCGGTCGCTGCGGTTGGTTCCGTTGCGTCCGTGCCTGCTGCTGCTGCTGCTGGTGCCACTGCCGGTTCTGCGGCGGCGGGCGTTGCCGGGGGAGTGGAGAATCTGTCTGATCTCACACGTTAAGGGGGCAGGGATGGGGCAGGGATGGGTCTGGGGGGGGTTCAGCCTTGTTGGGCGGGCCGGTTGGGCTGTGTCGGGATGCCCGATGAGGGACGAAGTGGTTACAGGGTATGGGTTAGGCAGACGGTTACTTTGCGGAAGTGCCGGGTCTGTCTCTCGGCGGTCCCAAGCGCTGGCGCCGCTTTCTGTTCTTTTTTGGTCTTGTCTTTTCCTACACAGTACACTTACATGCTGAACCGTGTTGTAATCCCACCGTATTAGAGAATGGAAAGATGAGATGGATCCGTAACTCTACTCCTGGGTTTCTAATTTTGGCTTTTCAGTGGTCATCTGAGCTCAGACTAGATGACGCAGCAAGGAACTGGCGTGCTGGGATTCTACCTTCAGACGGACAGTCGAGTAGTTTTGGTCCCTGCATCGGATGGATCATGGATCAGGATCATGGCGTGCTCTGTGCCGTGTGCAGCCGTTGATGGTCTGAAGTTCTGACGGCGGTTGAACAGCGGTGCCTGACGTCTGAAGGATCCCAGCCCCTTCGCCGCCGGAAGCAGCGCGGTTCCGGCAGCGTCCCGTCATGCAAGGCACCGGATGGGCAGCGGCCTGGCAATGCCATCGAGAGGACTGCTTCACATCTGCAGCAGCGCACGGATCCGTGTTGCAGCTGCACGGCTTCAACGGCGCAGGAGGCAGAGCGGGCCAATGAGAAGACCCGACGGAATCTTGGCTTTTCTTGGCAGCCTGGAGCCGACGAGCGTGGGGTTCTCTTTCCTTTTCAGCCTCTTGCAAGTTGCAACCTCCTGCAGGTCCGGACATTTACCCACGCTCCCCCGGAAAACCGGCCATGGAGTTTTGGGGGCTTGAAACAGGACTGCAGCTGCTTGGGCAGCCATGATTCGATGACTGCGCTCGGCAATCGGATGCCGACTAAGCTTAACCCAAAGCCTAATGGGGAAATGGTACTCCAGTCGTCACTTCCCGCCCGGTCAACGGTGACGGGACTAAACCCCCGAACGGAAGGGGCAGGCCACAGCAGCTTTCTGCTGCTGCCTTGACGTTCTTTCCAGGGCGGGCTCCCAATACGCTTCGGCTAGCAATCAGCGCCGTCGAAGGCGAGGGCCTCATCCAAACTCTGCCTCATCCCGACTCTCGTCTCAACTCCCGTCCCAACTCCCCGTTCTTTGCGTTCCGTTTCCTGGCCCTGCCCAGGCTTCCAGGTACCCTGCATCGTTGCTGTGCTGTTCCCGAGTTTGCCTCCCATATTTGCCCTCCTAAGGTGCTTTTCTCTATCGAAACACTTCGAAACGAGGCCCATCCTCGGCGTCGATCAGGGAAAGGAGGTCTCCAGCTTCATTGAAACCGAGCGCCGTCTGCGCAGTTCCCATTCTGCCGGAACATCGGATGGTACTTGGTCTTCTACGCAAAGTGCCTTCGGACGAGGAGTATCCCGTCCTCAACCCCCAGCCTCGACCACCCCGCGCTCACAGATCCCTGCCATGCCAGGCCAGGCATCGTGAGCCTCCACATGCGTCTGGTTTCCTTCGGACCATCCATGAACGCCTGGCCATCGTGTTTCTCTTGGCACCGCCCTTACAATGGACTCGGCCATGCAGTCTTCCGTGCCATGACGTTGCAGTCAGTCTCGAGTGCTTCTCGATCACCCTCCCTCCGGACCACGCAATGTTGGGTCTCGGCGATTTTCTCTCCTTGCCCCTGCTTGTTCCTGTCCCGGGCGAGCCTGGTTGGTCTAGACACACTCGCTTCTCCTGCATCGTCTGCCCATCCCGGCACATCATGTTGGCCTTGTCCGTGGTGTTTTACCCGGCAGCCTCCGTCCAGCGCGCCAAACACCTGACACGCCCGGAAGACTGCTCGACCTCCCTTCCGAATATACATCCTGCTCCTGAAATCTTGGCGCGCGGCTCCCGCTCATGCCATGTCGTGCCGTGAACTGGCGGTGGCGCTTGGTCTGAGTGCCGTTCTAGCCGACATATAAACTACGTCGGCCGCCTGTGGCTCTTCTTCTCTTTTGTTTCCTCATCCACTCACCACTCTAGCCTTCAAGACTCCGGTCCATCATCTTCTTCAGTCGTTCATTCAGAGGTAAGTCCCGACATCAAAACAACAGGACTCAAAACTGACATCCGATTCCTCAGCTGTGCTCGCTGTTCGCTTCCACTCCTTCAACTTTCTGAACATCTTTGAGGTATGGCGGTCGCCGCTGGATTAGATCAGACAGATGGCTAACTTGGCAAACAGCTGTGCTCTTAACTCTAATCCTTTAATTCCTGTTTTTCGAGAAATCGTACTTCCACAACCAGCAACATGAAGCCCGTCACCTTCCTCGTCTCTGCCCTGGCCACCCTGGCCGTCGCTGCCCCTGCGGCCCCCGTCACCGACCTCGAGACACGCTCGTTCCAGTTTGACGTCAACTCGCTCAATGGCCTCAAGAACTTCAACCAGGTCAACCTGAACTACCTGCTCAACATCAACTCGCTGCAGCTTGGCCTCCTCGGCAACCTGGCCAACGTCAACAACTTCAACGTCCTGCAGTTCCAGAACCTCTTCCAGCAGCAGGCCTTTGACATCCAGGGCCTCCTCCAGCTGCAGTCGCTGCACACCTTCCTGCAGATCCACCAGCTCGGCGTCCTCAGCGGCTTCGACCTCGCCTCGCTCCAGCTGCAGAACCTCAACCTCGGCCTCCTCAACAACGTCGGCATCCTCGACCTGCAGCAGTTCATCTCCCCCAACGTTGTCACCCAGGTCCAGACGGTAGCTTCCCAACGTGAGTAAAATTCCCTTTGACTGCCTCCTCAATTCCCCCCTTTACTAGTGCGGATATCCTCCACTCTGTCTCTTTCTCGGCAAAAGGGTGTGTATTCACACGAGACCCCAGCCGCGGTTTCCTTTGATCCCAGCCTCCTTGCTCCGGGCGTCGGCGTCGGCGTCGGTGTCGGCAACTCGAACATTCCCGCTGCTGCTCCCGCCCCCGCTCCTGCTCCTGCTCCTAGCAGCGACGGCGGCAGCAGCGACGAGGGTTCGAATGTCGTCACCGCCGCCGAGCAGGACGCTCAGGAGGGGCGCAGCTCTCTCGACTAGAGCGCGCGTCTTGGGGGTGATCAAAAAAGTCAACGATTGCCGAAACACAAAACACACACAAAACGCGCTTGCTACTCGGCTGCGACTTTTGCAACGATGACTTTGCACACACTACGCACACACTCACTTTCGGGCTTTCGGATGGTTCGCTAATACTGGTTTTTTTTCTCTCGTTCAAGTCCTCGTCGCCAAGGAGTAAACAATCCCGGGTTTTCACTTCGACCGCTCCGATCGGATACGACAACCCGCTGGATATTGACGACGACAAGACAAGATAATGTGGGAAACGGGGATGGAGAACTACCTACTAAAAAGCTAGTGCGGCCGCCGCTTGGTTTCTTTTCTTCTCTGCTTGATGGGACAAGAAGAACAGGGGTTGGGAAGGGGCCACGCGGCGGGAAGGCTTTGATGAGATGACTGGTATTGTTCTTCTTCAGGCTACGCGCGCGGGAGATTGATTCTTTTCGGTCTATTTACTTACATCACCCTTGATGATGACATCTCTCACGGACTTGAGCTTAAGGATACCTACATATCTATCTCTGTTTTCTGCACTAGCTTTTTGGGGGGGGTTCTTTCTTCTTCTCCCTGTTTTCCTTTGGTTGGTTGGTGCTAGTTCTTATTCCCTTAGTTCTTATTGTCTTCTTTTTGTTTCCTCAGCAGCGGCAGCGGCGGCGGTGTTTGTAGCTAGACGAGATGGGGCGAGAGATGGAGGTTTATCTTGTTTTTTGCTATCTTGTTTTTCTAGGAAGGGCGGGAGTGGAGGGGGCAGCGTGCGGCTGGTATGTAGAATGGGTGGTACGACTGAAGGGGGGGTGATGGGCGGAGTGAGTTGAGGGGTGCGGTGTGGATAATCAACCGGATTGGTTTTCCTTGGATATCTTGTACCCTACTTTTCTCTGTGTGAAATTGATGCGTGTGTGTGTGTGTGTGTGTGCTGTGTCTTTTCTTTCCCGTTTTCCAGAGTATCTACAAGACCATCGCGTGTATGGAGACGTGGCAAAAAGGTTTAAACCACGACTACCTTGGCTAGGCTGGGACCAGGTGAGTGAGTGCCTCCTCGAGACCGGCAGGCGGTACCAGTACTGCAGAGGGAGGTATGAGAGAGAATGCAGACCGAGGTATGTAGAGATGGCATGGCGGCGCGGCACGGCATGGACTTCAACATGCATGCCAGGGGCCGCCCGGCTTACACGTATCCCGAGACCCGCAGACGCTGGGCGTCGGATCGGCGCGCGGAACGGATAACTAGGTAGGGCGGGAGGGCGGAAGAGGGTGGAGCATGGCAAGGCATGGTGTGGTGTGGTGTGGTATGGTATTCATATGATGGGTTGGCATGCTCGTACTGTGTAGGTAGTTACACAGTAGGTATGGTATTCGTATTCTTGTTGCTGAGCTTTTTCTCACATGATGATGAGCCGAGGAATGCAGGATCTGCTGGGTGCTGAAACATACTAGTTATGCTTATCTTTTTGCTGTTCCTGTTCCCTGTTGGCGGTGGTTGGGATGGCAGCTTGGGATGGGCCCAGGGGCTCCATGTGTGAGTGGAGGTTGGGAGTTCATCCATGCTACGGCCGAGAATGTGATGATGCAAAAAGTCCATAATCGAGGTGACTTGATGCGTAAAACAGGGGTAAGCACATCCCGTTGTTGAAATGGTGATGCAAGTGGGAGTGAAAAGAGGCGGGAGGGTTAGGGTTAGATGTCCTGTCGCTCGGCGGCCTCCTCGAGCTAGAATCTGAGATTTGTCCATGTGGTTGTTTCTCGATACTCTAAAGGGGCCACGGAGTGTGGGTTTACCAAGTGTTCAGAAATCCGGGCTGCAGTATGTTTCCAATTGGCCACTTACACCTCGGGCTTGTTCGATGATTGATGCATCAACCCCATGAGAACTCCTCAGGGAAGCCTGTATGCTCCTCATGAATCTATCCAGTTCCCGTGGCCCGAAGTGCGAGAAGGAATACGGTTACCAAAGGGATCGCAAGCCCGAACATCTATGAAGTTGAGGCAGTTTCCTCTTCTAGGCATATCTGAGCTTCCGGCAGCAACTGATGTCGTACAATGCTGACCAGAGTCCGACGACACCGCCGCCGAACCGCAGCACACAAGCCTTGGCCACAGAGCCTCAACGGCACAGCACTCCAGACTTGGCGGCCAGTCGGAACAAAGTAACGGCACGGTGGTGGTTCGGTTCAGCCCTGCCGGGAGGTCCCCCACCAGCCGCCGGCTGCGGCCGTGCGGCACCTCGGCAGAGAGCTTGGGGCATCCCGTGAGAAACCACGGGCGAGGAGCTGTATGCGCCCCATGAGGAGCTCGGGTGAACTGCTACGCATTGAAAAGAGCCGCAAGCGACGATGAGCCATGCTCGGCTCCTCAAGGGGAAGCTTGTTGCGAGCGGATGACGAGAGACCGAACGCGGGCGTGGGCACCTGAGAATGCAATCCGGAGTTGTCTAAACGTCATCTGGGATAGACTGGTGGTTGGGATCGTCCTCGCTTGGACTGGGCACAGCTGGATATCGGACCGGTCGAACGGCTTTCGGGTTGTTCTAAACTCTCCGGCACCAAGGGTAAAAACGACATCCTGATATTGAGTGCGGGATGTGGCCTGTTTTTGTACCTGGCAGCAGCGGCCAGGGGCCCTGGAAGACGCAGATCGCCAATGGCACACAAGCGCCGCGTCTTCGCGCCTTGCAGGGTGGGACCCGGCCGCGGAAAAGCCGGCCTTGTTTATACGAACAAAGCTCCGACAGGTGGGCCGGCCTCGTGTCGTCGCCGCGCACCTCTGGTTGCCAGTGCAGTGCAGTGCATTGGAAGAAGTTCCAACTGACTGACAACGTGGGTTGTTGAGATGTTGGTTTTAACTAGTGCTGCCGAAAAAGGGGGCTTGCAGGCAACAGTGCCCTAGCTGAGAAGTTGTGGGCCCGTGGCGTCGCTGGCTTTTGGACTCCGCAACTGTTTCCTTCTGGAGAAGGACCGACGACTGCAATTGACCGCCTCCATGTTTCTTACAAAGGTCCAACAGCCCGAGCTCAAACAAAACCAACGAGCAACAGCGGCAGGAGGCAAGCGCCATTCAGGCGGTTTTGATACCCATGGCGGGAGAAGAACATCTCGTCTGTGGATCTGGTGGGAGCCGTTTGCCTCTGATGAGAATCGTCAGACAAGCTGGAAAGCACCCGATTGATACCTAACTTTGGGGGGGTTAGCATCTGCCCCCCACTCTTTCCGTTTCCTTAAATCCTGGACCCGGTGCCGGATTGCCATGTACTGTCGACCCACCCAACGCTCTTCGAGCACACAGTGACGAACGCACAGTCCCGGGCTGCGCTTTCATCCAGATTGCGCAGTCGTCAGCTCGGAAGTTTAGCCAACGATTGTACACCCGCACAGCAGCCGGCAAAGTCTTGCTCAGGACGAATTCTCATTTAATATTCGACAGCCGATCGATCCTCTGCAGCAGACCTGGCCCGGCCCATGGTGCGGCCTGCGCAGGGGCCTGGTCATCAAGAGCAGGATTGCCCGTTCAGGCCAAGACCGCCGGCCGCGGTCAGCGTCGTCCATCAATGGCTCGCAGCTGAAAGGCCCGACCGAGTCTGGTGGCTGCGCCAACAGATCGCACCGGGATGGGCGTGGTAGACAGGGGATGATCCCCGCAAGCTGCACTCTTCCTGCCGTTTGGTGGTTGCTGTGCGAGCTGCCAGTCACGGTGATCGCGTGCCTGTCATATAAGACGGCAAGACTCGCCCCTACCCGCCGCCTGTCTTCTCTTGCTCCGTCATGATACACTCAGCTTCCGTTCTCCTCCCCTTGCCGTCCTTTCCACCAGACTCGCATCCAAAGCGGAGCCATCGGGAGCTAGTATCGGCCGGGCAGGGGCAAACTCGACAACACGGCGCCGTGTCGACACCGCAAATCCATCTGATCTGACCCTGGTCGCTTGGCATCACTCCATCGGGCGAGTCCACCACCGCCGACATAGCCTCTCCCCGCCCCACACAGCCATTCTCTCGCTCTCTTCATGCAGTTATAATTATGAGGGTGCACACGCTTGAGTGACCTGACTTCTTCTTTTCTTCCACGAGAAAACGGCGTCCGTTCACTTCGAACCTGTTCGCTTCCACACCGCATTTTGGTTCCTCGCGCTTCGGCCCTCGCAGCGTGTCACTCGGGACCTCGTGTTCGTTCCAGGCTGGACCCTTTGCTTCTGTGCAGCATCGTGTTGGGTCTCACGAATAGTCCGTGGGAAACTGCGGGCTTCGTTGCGCTTCGTCGCTGACCTTTCTTCTGGAAACCTGTCGGCTGCTCTCCCATCGATATGAGCATCTCGCCGGCCTACTTCACTGAATTGTTGCTTGTTGGACGCACCGGCAACCGACGGCCCTGGACCCTCGCACCTTGAACTGAACGACATCACCGCCACCATGAAGTCCGCAACCATGGCTGCCACCCACTCACCAGACTACTCGGACGACGAGTTCGACTTCGACGAGGAATACTTTTCTCGCACTTACCAGCCCCTCTCCAACCTGCCCACACCGCCTCCGTCGTCACGCGAGTCATTGGCCGGCCAGAGCCCCCGAGCCCTCCTGGAAGATGGAGGGCTTCTCGACTCGGCCTTGCTAGGTACGTGGATGCCAGCCACAATCGTTTTCGTCAAACAATCTACTGACTTGTGCTTCTGCAACAGGCCCAGCCGTCCACCTGGTTAACCTCATCCCCCCTGCGGCATCCCTCTCGGCGCCATCTGTGCCGCTAGTGCACGAGATGCTGGTCCGCGCCGATCTGCCCATGGACACCATTGCCCTGGCCGTGTGCATCCTGGACTCGCTCAGCTCCAAGTTCTCGCTGAACTGGCGGTTGCTCTGCCCTCTGGCGCAGCACGAGCCCACCAACGGGATAACCAAGCGGCACACGATCCAGGCCAGCCCCAAGGGCGCTACGCAGCTCCACATCGACTCGGTCAACCCGGAGGTGATCGTTCTGTCGGCGCTCATCATCGCCTTCAAGTTCCTCGTCGACTGCCAGGAGCCGACGCACTACTACCGGGCGGCGTGGGGGAGCAACACGTGGACGTGCGACCAGATCAACGTCACGGAACGGTGCATCATGGAGAACCTGGGCTACCGGATCCTGCCGCTGTGGCACCCGGCGCTCATTGCCGATGCCGTCGGCGACATGCAGCGCGCCGCGCGGCAGGCGGCGCTGCTGCCGCCACTCCCCAGAAACGGGGAGCCGCCGCACAAGCGCTCCGCGAGCTCGGCCGACGCCCTCTCCTCGAGTCACACCTTCCCGTTGACGCCGGTGGAGACGCCCGTGTCGGAGGATGGCCCAACCGTCGTCGTCAACCCCCTGCGTGAAGCTATGGGGGATGATGCGTTCGGAGGCGGTGGGCCTAGCCCGGTTGACGCGTCCATGTTACACCTGCCTCCGAGGACGAAAAGGAAGGCGGGATCCACTGCGGCCGGTTGAGAAGACCGGGCATCTCAGATTCGCATGGGTTGATGATGCCACACGCGCTCTCGACAGATTCGAGCATCAAGATGGACATCGAGGTCAAAAATGGCTGGTTTTTGCATACTGCTTCGCATCGACGACGGGCCACAAAACAACGGACAGGGGCACAGAAAGGGATAGGGGCGTACTCTGGGGTTCGGCGTTCTCGGTTGGTTTGCCGTTCATACCACGATACCAGGACAGGACGAAACTCGGATAACAATAACAACATCACGGCGTCAAGGGGATTGCGGTGACAGCGTGCTTTGATTTTGGGGGGAATAGCGGATTTTGGAGACGGTCACTTGCCAGGCAAAGGCGCCGGGTTATGGACTCTCATCTGAAGAGATAGTGAATAGTCAAGCGAGTATACCATAGGACGGATCTGAAGGCGCAGTATCAATGATAGTGCCTATTAATGCTACCACATCCACCGCATGTTGATTAGATGACGAAATCGTACGCAGGAATTCAGCTCATCCGATCAAGACATGGTAGTCCCTCCCAGAGATCCAAGTCTCGGAGCGGACTATATATAGGGTAGACAAGGGTTGTCCTGAATACAATACGTTGCCCACCGGCGCGTCATAAACACAGCATGGTAACGTAAGAAATCATAACAAATTAGGAAACGGTGCATGGAGAGCCTGGAAGGAAGAGGGAGGAAAGCGACAGGGTTAGGGTTGAGCACCCGGTCCAGACCGTCTGAAGGAGCAGCTGTGACGCGCACGGCCCACATGTCTGATTTCAATCCCATGGATGTCCAGTCGTCTCTGATTTGGGACTGCGAACAAGCCTCGAAACCGAACCAGTTCATATTTCCATTTCTCTCGGAAGCCCATAGCGTCAGCGTCACACGGTCTGGGGTGCTGCGCACATTTTCCACAATGAGGCTTGTTGATTATTAAAGAAGCACCAATTTTATTCCTTTCTCTCAGCCTCGCGACCACCGACCGACCGTCGATTTACCGATCGCCCTCCTCCTCGCCCTCCTCTCCCATCCGAATCCGATCCGATCGCAACCCCACACCCGCGACGCCGCCATCATGAGCGACCTCGACCGGTGAGTGCGCCTATTTCTGGGATTATAGCGACGGGGCTGTGGATGCTGATGTTTGTCCGACAGGGCCATCGCCCAGCTGCGCGCGTGCCGGCCGATCCCCGAGGCCGAGGTCCGCGAGCTCTGCCACAAGGCGCGGGAGTTGCTCATCGAGGAGGGGAATGTTGTCACGGTCAACGCGCCGGTAACAGTACGCGATTTCCCTTCGTGGGTGTGGAAGAGGGTTGTTTGGGGCTGGGTCTGACCTCGGGGCAGATATGCGGCGATATCCACGGCCAGTTCCACGACTTGATGGAGCTGTTCCGCGTCGGCGGCGATGTGCCCGATACGAATTATCTTTTTATGGGTGCGCACCACCACAATCCCCTGCCGCGTTCCGTTTCTGACTTGGTGTGTCTGCAACAGGCGACTTTGTCGACCGCGGCTTCTACTCCCTCGAGACCTTCCTCCTCCTGCTCTGCCTCAAGGTCCGCTACCCCGACCGCATGACGCTCATCCGCGGCAACCACGAGTCCCGCCAGATCACGACCGTCTACGGCTTCTACGACGAGTGCCTCCGCAAGTACGGCAGCGCCAACGTGTGGCGCTACTGCTGCGACGTCTTCGACTACCTCGCGCTGGGCGCCATCGTGCTGGGCGCCTCCAACACGCTGCCCGGCCAGCAGCCCGAGTCCTCGCCCAATGGCGACGAGGTCGAGATCGAGGTGCACAACTCGGACGGCCAGGTCATCTCGCGCTTCCTGCGCCAAAAGGACCTCGCACGAGGGCGCATCAACAGCAGCAGCACCGTCCCAAACGGCCACCCCGCCGCCCTAACCAACGGCGTCTCCTCCTCCTCCTCCTCAAACCCCGAAAACAACGCCATCTCCTCCTCCCCACCAACCCTCACCGGGCCCCCCGGATCCTCCGCATCAGGCTCCTCGGCCGGCACCCTCGGCCAAAACCCCGCCGGCGCCGTCCTCTGCGTGCACGGCGGCCTCTCCCCGCTAATCGACCGCGTCGACAAGATCCGCCTGCTAGACCGCAAGCAGGAAGTGCCCCACGAGGGAGCGATGTGTGACCTCCTCTGGTCAGACCCGGACGAGATCGACGGGTGGGGCCTGTCCCCGCGCGGCGCAGGGTTTTTATTCGGCGCCGACATCGTCAAGACCTTTAATCACCGCAACGACCTCAGCCTGATTGCGCGCGCGCACCAGCTCGTCATGGAGGGGTTCAAGGAGATGTTTGACGCGAGCATTGTCACGGTGTGGTCGGCGCCGAATTACTGCTATCGGTGCGGGAATGTGGCCGCCCTGCTAGAGCTGTCGGAGGATGAGTCTGGGATGGGGGTGCTGGCGAGGAGTAATGGGGAGGTGGGAAGGAGTGATGGGGGGATGGGTGGTGGGGGTGGTGGGTTTGGCGGCGGGCCGTCGGGGAGACAACAACAGCACACTGGCGGGGGTGGTGGTGGTGGTGGGCAGCAGGGCGGTGGCCAGGTGGTGGTGACGGACCCGTCCGACTTGCCGCGGCTGCCTGGGCCGGCGAGGCGGTACCGCGTCTTTCAGGCTGCGCCGCAGGATTCTAGGGGGATGCCTGCCAAGAAGCCGGTGGCGGATTACTTTTTGTGATTCGGTCTGTCTACTTACGAGGTGTGAAGTCCCGGGAGTGTGATGATGACGATTTGGCGAGAGGGAAACGGGGGGTTACTATTACAACTATTACAACTACTACTACTACTACGACGACGACGACGACGACGACGACGACGAGTGGGGTGAGAGCGCTTGACCCGGCTACGAACGACCGACAGACAGACAGGGCTTTTTGTTGTATTATATTTAAGGAGGTATCAGGTACATTTATACCCCGCGCAATGAATGGAATTTGCGTATTTTGCAGGGCATCATCGCCGTCATGTTACAACCCCGGACTCGGTGAAGTACTCGATGGCGCTGCCGATCCGGTTGTTGTCGACGTGGCAGTCCATGCCGGGGGTGCAGCCGAGGGAGGTCCGGACCTCGTGGGGGTTGACGCCCGTCATGGTTGATATTCTGTTGTGTGGGGAGTCAGTGACAGTGGTGATTTCGGGATGTAGAACGAGCTGCGGGCACTTACAGATCGGCTGCCATGGAGCAGTTGTTGTCGTTGGTTGCGTTGGGGCTTGCTGGGCTGGGTGGCGCGCAGGTCGAGTTTGTCGAAGAAGCAGCGGTCGATAGCCGACTCTCGGGCAGTGGTATCCTGGGTGATGTAGCAGTTGAGTTGGTCCCGGGGTTGAGGAGCCGGTCCAGCCTCTGGGCAGCACCTGGCGTCCCAGCTCTACTCCCCCCTCCGGGCGGTACTGCGGTCCCCGTGGCGGCAAGGTAAGATTCTATACTCGCATCGCTGACGCCGTGATGCCGCAGCAGGAGTCGCAGGCGCTTGTTCTCCTCGGACACCTGGCGGGCGGCTGCCTGGACTTGGACCGAGGCGTGGATGCCGTGCTGTTCGGCGTGGCGCAGGCGCTGCTCGAGGTCCTGGAGGTACTCCTTTCTTCTTGCACGGGAGCGCCGCTGGTTGTCTCGGACGCGGTTGCGGGTTTCTTTTTCTGTTTTTGGCTCCTGTGGGGGATCAGTCGGGCACGGCTGGAAAACTGATGAGAGGGGTGAGACGTACTGTGGGTGAAGGGGGCATAGTGGCGAGTGGTTCGAGGTGCGAGATGAGAAAGGGGTAATCTGGTGGGCTGGGTGGTTGAATCGTCTTGAATAGTATACTAGTAAAACGGGGTATCGAGTTTGATCACGTTTCAAGTGAAGGCTTGCAATAGTTGGTTTATTTTCATGGTTTAGAAGAGTGAGAGCTGGCTTTGAGAACGGGCGGTCGACAGTCTTGGCGGCCAAGCCCGGACCCGGAAGACGCCCCGAACATGTCCGGCCCGAGTATATTCGCAACAACAGGGCAAACATACAGGTTTTTCCATACACCTTTGATATAGATCCGGTCTTCTTTTCTTCTTTTTATCTCTTTCTTTCTTTCTTGTTTTCTTCCCCCTACCCCCCCTTTTTCATTTTCTTTTATCTTTCTTTTATCTTTCTTCTCTTTCTTTCTTTTCCGCTTTCTTTTTTACTTCCCCTTTCCTCTCTTCTATTTCTTTCTAAGTCTTGGTAGTTTTCCCTTTTTATCGGTATTGTCGTTACTTATCTCTTAGTCAATCTCGTCTTTTACCCTGAATTCATATGATTCTATCTCTTATCCTTCCTATTGTCCCTCTTGTAGTCAGTACCGTTGTCATTATTGGTGTAATCCTCGCTGTCGTTATGATTGAGCAAGTGCTAATACTTCTCGGTGGCTCATTAATCCTTTTCCAACTATATAATTAATATATATATCCGCTATTCAAAGACTTATAACTACCCGCTTTCTAACCCCCGCGCCCTTTGCTTTTCCCTCTCCACATCAACAAGCCCTTGGATAAAAAGACGCGGTAGGCTCAAGATGTCCTCGTCTTCTCCTTGCAGAATCACCTCGGCAGCCTCGACATAGCTCTGTGCATATAACGTTAGTTAATTATCGAACTGGGGCATTGAGAGCAAGCAGCTCAGGAGGAGAAGCCCTGTCCGACATACCAGGGCAAACGCCTTCCACACCTCCCTCTCATCTGCCGACGCCTGCAGTGGCTTTGGGATGTACGGGTCGTTGACCCGCGCGGCCTTGACGGCCTGGGCCACACCATCGCTGTCCATCGTGATCGGCCGCACCTGGTTGAAGTCGAGGACCCACAGCTTCGTCGTCACGACGCGGCGGAAAAAGTCCTCGGTCCTCCTCGACGCGGGGCCCGTATACGACCCGGGCGTCACACTCCACAACTTGCTGGGGTCCATGGCGAGCGACGTCGTCCTGGCCGCGCCGCCCAGCGCAAACTCGACGTCTCGGGCATCCGTCTTAGCGGCCCAGTGCATGAGCGCCATGGCGACGCCCACCCTACGGGCCAGCGCGCGGACGTTGAGCTGCAGCTCCATCATGTGGTTGAGGTGCAGCTTGAAGTTACGCAGCGCAAAGAAGCGCTGCCCGCTCCGGCCCGCCGTGGAGCCCAGGTACACCCTCACCAGGCAGTCCTTGTTGGCCGGGTCGGCGCGGGATTTTGCCTTGATATCCTCGGCGCAGTACTTGTCGATGAGGAGGGCGCCGACGCGCGCCGGGAGCGGCAGGATGCGCTCCGTGACTAGGGCGCTCGTCGGGAGGAAGTTGCACACTGGCTGGGCCGCGTCGGCAAGGCCCGGGTGTTGCTCGAGGAACCGCGGCCCGTCGTCGTGCGGCACGAAGTAGTGGCAGGCTGGGATGGTGACCTCGTCAAACTCCCACAGGCCGAAGTGGCGGGTGATCTCGGCGTGTCGAATGTAGTCGTTCCACAGGGCGCCGTGGTCGCTCGTCTTGGACAGCTTGGTTGCGTAGGGCTTGCCCTGCTGGGCAAAGACGGCGCCGCAGGCGCCGGCGCCAATCTTGGTAAACGGCGCGTCGGCCTGCGCTTGGGCGGGGAGAGGGGTCTCGCTGGCGAAGGAGAGCAGGCGGTTCAACTCCAGTTCGGCAGGGCCCAGATCCGAACTGGAGCAGCTGGAGTCCGTGTCGGATGCTGGGTCGATCAGCCCCAGCCGCTCCATGTCCGGTGCGATGTCGGGTTCGAGGGCCGGGCAAGTGATGAGGCGTTGTCGCCTGTGACTTAGGGCTGGCATGGTGGTCGATGTTGGGGAGGGGGTCGAGATGCTTTTGGGGACTGGGAAGAGAGGTGGATGGAAACGGGGTGACAGAAGGGACTTTATACCTTGGACGGGGCGCAGATTGCGTCACTGTAGCGGCGAAGGCCTTCCTGCATGTGAGAGTGCATCTGTTTGTGCAGTGGTGCATGAGCAGTTGGAAGTGGCGACACCCTGCTTGTAGTGAGCAACCGCTTTCTCAACGGCCAATACAACCAGAGCGACGGCAAGAAAGACGGCCGGGAAGACTACAATGACGACTGCGAGGATGTCTACCAGGCTGACGACGAGAATGACGAGACGATTAGGATGACGACCACGGCGACGACCATAGGGAGGACCACGGGGAAGACCACGGGGATGAGTACGAGGAACCATCACAATGCAGCAACAAGAACAACCAACGCCAAGGGCAACGATAAAAGCATATTGAGAGGTAACCAAGATCATATCAATAATCAACCCTAACGGTCGCGACAATGAAAGCGGCCACAGTAAAACAGCGAGACGTCCTGCTACCACTCATCAGTGCTGCTGTAACATGTAATCAGCCCGAGTACCGCCTCTGTAACCCTATCCAGATTCCTCTTCGCCAGCTCCATAGCCCTTGTATCCTCCTCTGAACCCCACCGCTCAGCTTCCAGCTTGAGACCGTAATAACACTTTGCTACCGGCTTGCATAGAGTAACAACGGCCGTGCGCTCCTCTACATCTCTGCAGTAGCTACACTGATCCGGAACCTTGCCCCCGGCGGGTAGGGGCTGCGGGCCGAACAGGATGTTCCACGGCGATAGCTTCAGCGACTTGATGAGGTGCCGACACCGCTTGTGCCGCAGATCGAAGCGGCAGACCGGACAAGTCGTTTTGGTTGCGAACCAGGCGTTGCAGCACTTCCGGCAGAAGATATGCCCGCATGCTACAAGATACGCGTTGCTATCCCCGTTGTCGCCAGGGAAGGTGTGCCCGTGCTCGGCGACGGTCAGTTTTGCCTCTTTGCAGATGACGCAGCAGAGGTCGGGGAGAGGGTCGGCAAAGAGGAAGGTGTATGCCGGGTCGGGGACGAAGCAGCTCTCTTGAGAGGGGGCCGCGTCAGCCATGTCGGTCAGTCGAGCGCTTTTTCGGCTGGCTTGGGCGGGTTGATGCCGTATAAAAAGGCCGGTAAAGGTAAGAGTCGGAGACCAGGGGGGAGGATGTGGTGAAGAGGCTGAGGCTTGGGCTGGATGAGGCAATGGATGAGAAAGATCATCTCAGTCCGAGACGAGAAAGGCGGTTTATATGCAGACAGATGTGATTCCATGGCTTTCGGGCAGCTGCCCTGTAGACCGCTGGAGACTGCTGGAGACAGTTCTGGCAACACGACCTCATTGTCTCGCGACCTCTGCATCGCATACCAACAAAGAAAACGGACGTAGAAGACAGAGGGCAGCCTGGGATTGTGCACAACACAGAAGCCATCCAAGGTCCCAAATACCGTCTATTTCATCATGTACAGTACAAGTCGAAGCCCCCGTTGGCCAAGCACTGCGATCATGACTCCTGTGGCTTCTCCAGCGCCGCCTTCTCCTGTGCCTGATCGTGCGCGATGATCTGCTTACTCCAGCTGCCACAGACACCCCCCAGTCAGCCTTGCTCGTTAACCCGCGATATGTCGGCACGTACTTTCTGCTCGGGTAGAAGCGACCTTGCTCGGGCATCTTGTGGCGGTACTCCCTGTCGGCGCTCAGCTTCCACACCAGCGCGGTGATGCCGAAGATGACGACGCCGAAGACGGCCGTGTTGGCCTTCCAGTTGGCCGGCTGCGCGTACCAACCGCCTGCCGGCGACCAGACGTGCTTGGGGTAGCTAGGAGGAAGGGGGGGTCGGTCAGGTCCTGGGCTCGGAATGCGATGCGTTCATTGTTCGAGGTCGGGCACTCACGGGATCTTTCCGCCGCCGCCCTAGAGTGGAACAACACAGTCAGCGATGAACAGGCCAATTGCGCGCGGGGGACATACCATTGTGATGTGGCAGTGTGGGAGACGTGGATTGACTTGGGGATTGACGTTGAAGCTTGAAGCTCGAGTGTTGCTTGCCGTTGCTGCGACGTCCCAGAAACCAATCAGCGCCGAAGGGTAATTCCGTCACAGGGCAGGTTCTCGAGTCGTAATTTACCGTACCAGAATCAGAATTGGGTGGGCCTAGAACCGCAGAAATGCGCCAAGCCCCTTATGCCAGCCAGCTCCGCCGTGACCCCTGTCGCCCAATCGCCCTGGAGCTGCGCTGCACTGCACTTTGGAGAACTTTTTTCGTCGTCGGCGACTCGGGAGGAAGACAACCACACGCGACTGCCCGACCACCACCACCCATTGCGACCCCTTCTTTCGCCCACGCCCGGATCCCGCCGCCCCATACACCCGGGCACCCCCTCCAACGCAACAACCCACTCCCCGCCAGATATCCGCCCATGAAGAGGTTACGGCTCGACCGATGGACGGGCCAATTGCTGCTGGCTCGTCCCGGCGCCTCGCCGGCCTCGACGCCCCGGGCCGCTCTCCGTGCTGCCGCCGCCGTTCCCAGTAGATGCGCCGCTGTGCGCAGCCAGTCAACAGGCGCCGCCGTGCCCCAGATACCGCGGGAAGACGTCGACGACTACTATGACGGGACAGACCACACGCGGTTCCCGCCGCTCGAGCCCCTGCCGCCGCGAGCCACGAGCCTACCCTCCCCACCGCCCGAGCGGGCCCTGCAGTCGGCCAAGCTGGCCGCCCTGCACGCCCGGCTCTCCCTCCCAGAACGCCTGCCGCTGCAGACGCTCGCGCGGGCCCTGGTCGACGCCTCGGCCGACGAGAACCCGCAGTTCAACAACACCACCCTCGCCTTCGTCGGCCAGTCGCTCATCAACTACCACGTCGCCGAGTGGGTCATGTGCCGGTACCCGCGCCTGCCCATGGACATCATGTACGCCACCATGAAGGGCTACGCGGGCGCCTCGTCGCTGCACCACGTCGCGCGCGCCTGGGGCGTCGAGCACGCGGCCGCGCCGGGCGGCGAGGTGGACCCGGGCCTGCTGCAGTTCTCGCTGCACAAGCCCGGCGACGCCATCGTCGGGCTCGGGTACCGGCGGGCCGAGGCGGACGGCATGAAAAAGTACAAGTGGCGGCACGGCATGAGCAGCCGCGTCGTGTTCGACGACGATTTTGGCGAGGTCGTCGACACCGAGGACGCCAAGGACGAGCTGCGCCTGCGCCGCGACACCGAGTACGGCAACGAGTACACGCGCGCGCTCGCGGAAAAGGCCTTCGCCACCTGCGCCCGCGCCGTCACGGGCGCCATCTACGCGCACGCGGGCCGCGACGCCGCCAAGGCCTTCGTGCAGGCCCACGTGCTCTCGCGCACGCTCGACCTGTCCAAGCTCTTCGCCTTCGCCAAGCCCACGCGCGAGCTGTCGATGCTCTGCGCGCGCGAGGACTTTGAGCCGCCCGTGGCGCGCCTGCTGTCCGAGACGGGCCGCATGTCGCGCACCCCCGTGTTTGTGGTGGGCATCTTCTCGGGCAAGGACAAGCTCGGCGAGGCCGCGGGCCCCAGCCTCGAGGTCGCCCGCAACAAGGCCGCCATGAACGCCCTCAAGAGCTGGTACCTGTACAGCCCCGGCGAGGGCGTCCGCGTGCCCAGCGACATGCTGGCCGACGACGCCCGCCCGTGGGAGCCCGCCTACATTGACATTGGCGAGGTTGTCGGGCGGTAAACCTGTCATACCCACCCATATGGGGATGGGCTTGCTTAGATGGTTACGGGCCAGCGAAGGGAGGGAGACGGGGCAGACGAGGGCCGGGGTTAATCAAGCCCAACTTCAAGCCCGCTTCTCTGGGGCCGATATAGAAAGCTTTCCACTTCCCGGATTTTCGGCATGGGAAGAGCGAGGATATGCACTGTACATTTTAGCACATCATAGCATCCAAGCGAGACACGGCTTGGGAGGGTGTGGGAAGGGCAGGGCAGGGCAGGGGCAGGGGCAGGCCGTGTCAGTGTAGTGTATGTATAGTATTTTGCCAGGCAACGGCTCCAATGTAGAAACCATAAATATGAGTGGAGTTAGATCATTATCATCTACAAGTAACTCCTTCCCTCTCTTGCACTATACAAAGGGTATCAGAAAATATCATCATTAGAAACATCCCGCCCCCTTTCTTCCCACAGTCCCCCATCTAACTACCAATTACTCTCCCCACTCAACTAAAGTGATCCCCCTCCCCCAACCCCCCCACATCCCCCCTCCTCACCAACCGCCTCATCTCCTCCCTCTCCTCCCTCCCCTCCCTCTCCAACCGCCCCCTCCTCTTGCGCTCATACACCGCCCTCACCGTAGCCCGTATCTGCTCCCTCCCCTCAGCATAATTCGCCCTTGCCAGCGCAATCACCTCGTCAATCTGCGGGGGGGTGTACACAAAATTCCACGTGCTCATGTAGTCGCTAATCGCGACGTCGATGCCCGGCGCGGCCTTGTCGTTGGCCAGGAACGGCAGGTACACGACCGTGATGCCCGCGTGCGGGTCCATCAGCCGCCAGGTGCTCATGTCATCGACGGGCGGCGGGGGAGGGTGCTCCGAGGAGCGCTCCTGCGTGGTGCCCACCCAGACCGTGCAGTAGCCCAGCTCGGTGGCCGCTTCGGCTTGGCGCTGCGATTCGGGCTTCATGGGCTGCGCGCCTGGGGGTGGGGTGGGTTTGGGATGGGGGATGGAGGAGGAGGTGGTGGTAGTGGTTAGGGATTCGGGATTTTGGCGGGCGGCTTGGTCGGTTTTGGCTTGGGCGATTTTGCCTTCTGCTTCGGCGGTTGAGTGGGCTTGGGCTTGTTCGAGCTCCGAGGTTGTGACGGATGGCGGGGTGGTGGATTTTGGCCAGCCGATGCCCACCGGCCAGCCTTTGATGTTGCGCTGCCGGGCGTAGCCTTCGACGACCGAGAGCCAGTTGTCGGTTTTGATGTCGGCCGAGGCGTCGAATGCTACAATGATGTCGACGTCCCGGCCGGGGCGGAGGAGTGGGTAGATGGGGAGGTTGTTGGACATGCCCGCGTCCATGAGTTGGAGGTATTCGTTGTCGTAGACAGCTTGGGGGACGGTCTCGGGCAGTTTGCCGTACATGCCGTGGACAAAGTTGGGGACGTTGGCGGGCTCAATCGGATGGACTTTGCTGAGGTCCTTGTTGTGGCCCCATATGAGGTCATCGACTGCCTGGAAGCCGGTGAGACTCTTGACGATGGGTCGAATCTCGCGGTAGTAGTGGCTCAGAGTAGCACAGAACGCGCTGCCCCAGATTCCGAGAAGCAAGGGTAGGCGAGTCTCGGGGAGACGGAAGCCTGAGGCCGAGGGCAAGTCGGAGCCGTTCTTGAACTTGCGGCCCATGGCCCAGGTGGGGATGCCGGCCGAAAACTCCTCGCAGAAGAATTCGTACGGAGTAATCTCAAACCACTGGAACCAAGCCTCCTTTTTCGCCCTGTCTTTTGCCTCCTCCGAAAGAGACCCCGGGCCGCTGTAGTCGGGTGAATCCAGCTCCGGTATCTCGTGCCGTACAGCGGTGTAGATGGGGAGCGGGTTCTGTCCATACTTCATGTACTCCCGCTGGTTCGACAGCTTGAAGTCCTTGTCGTTGACCTCTAGTTCGCCCTTGGGAACCAAGAGCCTTGCTGCCAAGAGCATGCCGTACACATCGACAAGACCAAACTGAGACCGGGGATCACCCTTGAGCTTTTCCACCAGACCGCTGAACAGGTACTTATTTGTCGGTGAAGATGTCAGGGCCGTAAACGCTACGGGAGGGTAGGCAATGTGAGTGCCGAGGCGTGCCTTGAGGTGGCCGATGGCGTTCTGGAAATTCGCTCCGGTGACCGAGGAGTAGTAGAGGGACTGCAGCCAGCAGGACCCGCTGACCCCCGAGACGTACGTAGCGCAGTCGAAGAGCCCATCCTCAGCAGTTGCAAGGAAAGAGCCCGTCCCTGCGACCAGGGCTCTAAGTCCGCCACCGGAACCGCACATGGCAATGGTAGGGACGTCGTCGGGATGGATATCCTCCTCTTCCACGCCCAAGAAGCGCGCCAACGCAGGTACTATCATCTTCCTTCTGCGTTCCAAAAATATCTTCTCCTCCTCGCACAGGTCCTCCGACACGCGAACCCTGGCCGAATATTGGATCTCCGGGTGTGTGAACGGGTCTTGGGCCTCCTGCCAGATCTCGGCAGACAACGACCCGGGCGCCATGTCCATCTCGCGCTGCAGCTTCCTGACGTAGCCGGGGACGAGCTTGACCCAGTCCGGCAGGATCAATTCAACCACCTTCTCAGACAGGCCGTCTGTCGAGGGCACGAATGAAATGGCGCTAAAGTTCCGCGTGAACCTCGCCCAGGCGCTGCTCTGGTCCTCGTCGGGGGTGGCCCCGTCCCCCGCAGCCTTTGGGTTTCCAGGGGCCAGTTTCGCGCGGGAGTCGACATGCTGCAAGGCATCAGTCGGGTATAGCCAGAGCGCAAGCAATGCGCCGGTGAGTGTCACCGAGATCAGCTTGGTGGTGCGCACTTTGGCCCGATGCCGCCGGGGCGACAAGATCAAGCCCCGCCGGGGGGGCTGCCGGCCGAGAGAGAGCCCCAAGCCATTGTCTGCCAGGCGCGGCCGGGTTCTTTGCGCAATGAAGCCGGCATGTCTCTGGGAGCAGGCCGACACTGGCAGCCTCAAGCGGTTGAGGCGCATTATGTTCCGCGAGTGCAATTCCATTGTGGTCGTGGGAGGACGAGAGTGCACAGTGATTGCGTTATCGGTGTCCTCGCATGCTCCGGGCGGCTGTGTTGATTCTCATGGCCGGCATATTTGAAGACGGGGTCCTTCTTGAAGCCCAATTCCCCAGGTGGCGCGACCTGGTTTTGTGTGGAAGAAGCGGTCTCGAGCACGTCGCGATTGATGCTGGAAGCTTCGCGCACACTGAGTTACATCATAGGCTGGCTGTGGTAGAAGCTGCAAGCGGGGCAGGGGTTTGCCAAGGTCAGGCCCAAAAATGGATTCGAGCCAGGATTGACAGGGACACTATGGGGCAAGACCAGCGAGTTACATAGGTAGTAAGGCTAGCCGATGATTTGGCGTCCTTTTCTTGGCATGGATGATGGCACAACTCTCCTTCCCCCTTTTCCAGAGAAACTCCCTAATGAGGTTCTGGATTCTGGACGGGCAACTGAGACCCAAACGCAGCCCGCTCGGATGCCTCACAAGAACATGACGGGAAGGGTCCCTCTCAATAAAGGGCCAATCAACAGACGGGCGCCCAGACATGTCGGCAGGTGCTCGCTCCCTCGGTCCTGACGATCCCGATGGTTGCATTCGAGGCCAATGCGCGCCGTGCAAGGAATGGTGGTGGTGACACCGAGCGCTGTCTGCGTCCTCTCACTTCACTTTGGTTTTTGGGCAAGAATTGGCTGTTACCGAGGCGGGATGCGATGGCACGAGCAGAGATATTTGCACGACCGAGGAGAGTCTCCTGCTATTTCCATCGGCCGCAAGTCGTGGTCCCGTCAAACTGACGATCGCACACTGATTTGGAGGCGCGACTGTGGCCGGCTTGGCTGGTCTGGAAAAGTTGCCTGCATACCAGAGACCTAGAAACATTGTTTCAAGCATTGTCTGCGGCGCCGGCTCGAGCAGCCGGCTTGAAACATTGTTTCCAATCGAGCCCTGGCAGGCGACAGATGACATTGAAACGAATCCGTCCAGAGGCTTGGTCTGCAGAACTGGGGCGTAGGCGACTTCTCGCTTCGAGCCTCATCCACCAAGGTCGATGCTGCGGTGACCTGGAATTGAGGATAGGGCAGTTAGTTGACCGTTGGCTCTCAGCTACAGCTCCAACATTGACCGCAACGGCATGATTCAAGCACCCAGTGGGATGGTTAGCAGCAGCAGGATGCCAAAACGTCGTGGAGAAGTGGAGAGAGATGCCATCACGAGCGCACTGCAGTCTATTTCTAGGTCTTAGGCTGCTGCTTTGCTCGTATCCATCCCACGCATGTGCCGCTGCCCTCGAGTGCCCCTCTCGATGTGCACAGCCAGAGGGCGCAATTGGCCCGCCAGGATCCCACCCGCAGCCCTCGGTTGGACGAGGGCATTTCGAGTCGACAGACTCTTGTTGTTTCTGTGGTCCTGCCATTCAATCCCTTTGCGTCCTCTCCCCTGGTCTGGGGACCGGCAAGCCATTGGCACCCTTCCGGCGAATCACAGGCCCGCATTCGCCCCAGACCCTGGTCATTAATCTGGCGTGAGCTGGCCCATGCGCCCGGCTCCCGCAAAGCTGTGGCCCGTGAGTGCCCAGCGCTGCAACCCCTTTTGCTCCAGAGCAGCGCGAGAGCTTAATCTCCCTGTTCGTCGCACCCTAAATTTTTCCCTTCGACGGCCGCGACACGTTCACACCTCCGCATCCTCTCTTCGACATTTCGTCCTTCTCAACACTCTTTTCCTGCCGTATTTGTACGCCGCCCAGCGTTACCATTCAGAGTCACCCAGGGCACCCTTACCCTTTACCGGACCCTCTGCTGTAGCGCCTCGGATACGCGACTACATCGCTCGAGCCTTCGATTTCTGTCCCGGTACGTGGTGAATTCCCATGCCCAGCCCAGGTCATCTGCCGCAGCCATCGATTGCCGGGTTCTTCCCAGTTGCTGGACCTCCTTTCCAAATCCCTCCAGTTCTCTGGCATCTAGCATCCGCCCGTCGTCGCAACTCGGAGCTCTGGAGATCCGAGTTCCTGACGCAGCGACTTGGCCTGTTCCCTCTTCGGCTCCATCCCCTCGGGTGCACATGCAAGCTGACTGAGCGCGATCCGAGCTTTGGCTAACGTTCTTTCTGTCTTGCCAGACTCTGCACCTTCCTCCCATTCCCCTTCTCGAAACCATCGTTGATCGCTCGTTACGCCACCTATCACAATGGGTAAGCACCTGCTTTCTGTTATCTGCTAGTGACGCCTGCGTTTGGGGAACGAATCGCAGAAGGAACACCGCCTTGGGAAGTCGACTACCTCGCTCCTTTCTCTCGCCTGACGCGGCCACGGCAAATGTGGCCGTCCCGGCACTCGCCCACGCCCGGCTTTCCAGGTTCCTTAGGCTCTTTTGCGTACCAGCATCGCTGCCTGTTGCCTCAACGCCGCTCGACACCGTCCCTCTCCGCCATCTACAGTTTCTTGGGAGCCTCCTTTTTTGGACCAGTATCATCAGACCCATCCAAATACGACGCGCGCCCCTTCGCCGAGATGCACTTCACTACGATGGTCCAACACGCTACTGCCAGGGTCCGTCCGCGGAGCATGCAGTTCGAAAAGAGCCCGGTGGCGCCAGACACCAACACCCGCCGCGCTGCGTCCCGGGACACGGCCACACGCCCACCGGCTGCCGGGACTCGCACCAGCAGTCTGCCCTTGAACAGCGCCAAACAATACGTATACACGCCAATCCGCCACCACCGGAGCATGATGGACGTGGAGCGCCCCCCAAAGCTCCCCCTGGCCAAACCGCTCTCCTACGGCGAGCTATATCCAAATCCCCCCGAGCTTATCGTAGAGAAGACGAGGCCACCCTCTGACAGTCAGGCCCCGCGCGTTCCCAGCACCGGGTCTCCCAACATTACTAACCAGACGTTCCTGAACATCACGGAGGATGCTAACTTGCCTTGTCCTTGTAGCTGCAAACGGTATTCCCACCAATTTCCCATCTCCTACCATGGCGGTCCCGGTGCCCCATCTCAAGCCTTCGTCGTCTGGATCGGAGGTTTCTCGCCAAGCTCCATCTGACCTTGTGGCCGCAGCTCCTCCAGCTTTGAGCGACAACAGGAACATTGTCCGTCGGAAGCTGACGGGCTACGTTGGCTTTGCCAACCTGCCCAACCAGTGGCACCGCAAGAGCGTCCGGAAGGGCTTCAACTTCAATGTCATGGTCGTTGGTGAGTAGCTTTTCTTGTGTGTGGAAAACACGATAGCGCCGACTCTAACGGCCGACCCACCCCCCCCTGCAGGTGAATCCGGCCTCGGAAAGTCGACGCTCGTCAACACTCTCTTCAACACTTCCCTGTACCCCCCGAAGGAGCGCAAGGAGCCGAGCCTTGACATCATCCCGAAGACCGTCACTATCCAGTCTATCAGCGCGGATATCGAGGAGGCGGGCGTGCGTCTTCGGTTGACTGTGGTTGACACCCCTGGCTTTGGCGACTTTGTCAACAATGACGAGTCATGGCGCCCGATTGTCGACAACATCGAGCAGCGTTTCGACGCCTACCTGGATGCTGAGAACAAGGTCAACCGCATGAACATTGTTGACAACCGCATCCACGCGTGCGTCTTCTTCATCCAGCCGACGGGCCACTCCCTGAAGCCTCTGGACATCGAGGTCATGAAGCGCCTGCACACCAAGGTCAACCTGATTCCGGTCATTGCCAAGGCCGATACCCTCACCGACGAGGAGGTCGCTGCCTTCAAGGCCAGGGTAAGCTTGGTTCTATCCTGCTTGTTGTTAGCCCACGCTGATGCTGATTGCCTTCTGTAGATTCTCGCCGACATCAAGTACCACAAGGTTCAGATTTTCGAGGGCCCTCGCTACGAGCTCGATGACGAGGAGACCATCGCCGAGAACAACGAGATCATGTCCAAGGTCCCCTTCGCCGTTGTCGGTGCCAATAACGAGGTCACCAACGCCGACGGGCGCAAGGTCCGCGGCCGTAGCTACCCCTGGGGTGTCATCGAGGTGGACAACGAGGAGCACTGCGACTTTGTCAAGCTCCGCCAGATGCTCATCCGCACCCACATGGAGGAGCTGAAGGAGCACACCAACAACACGCTCTACGAGAACTACAGGACCGACAAGCTGATCGCTATGGGCGTGTCGCAAGATCCCAGCGTTTTCAAGGAGGTCAACCCTGCCGTCAAGCAGGAGGAGGAGCGCAACCTCCACGAGCAGAAGCTCGCCAAGATGGAGGCCGAGATGAAGATGGTCTTCCAGCAGAAGGTGTCCGAAAAGGAATCCAAGCTGAAGCAGAGCGAGGAGGAGCTGTACGCCCGCCACCGGGAGATGAAGGAGCAGCTCGAGCGGCAACGGCTCGAGCTCGAGGAGAAGAAGTCGAGGATCGAGAGCGGACGGCCTCTGGAGAAGGAGCCCAAGAGGAAGGGGTTCTCTCTCCGATAATCGCCCTGACTGCCGGCTTCTCTCATTTTCCACGACTTGTCTCAGTATCATGATGCCTCAACAATACCAGCTCGCCGCCTCTTTTTCTTTTGCCTGTTTGTTTTTTTTCATACTGTTTCCCTCTTTAATCACATCCCCTTAATACTTGCGGGAAAGGCCATCCGGAAGGCGGCCGAGAAGTCTTGCAACGGCGTACTCCGGGTGTTGGGGGGAATGCTTCGCTGCGGGCAAAATGGTCTAGACGGCTCTCCCGGGAGGCCGTGGCTTCTGTCACTTGGGGGCGATGGTCTGGTCAACGCTTGTTGAAAATTGTACACGATCTAATTGGCCTGGTCGGGAACTGGAAACGACATCTCGATACCCGACCATGTTCTGAACAGGATTATCAGCGTTTCCGTTGGGGGGGACGTATTTTTTGGGGATGGACGTGGAGGATCGGAGCGGCCGGAGACATCAAGCAAAGCCCGGTTTGTGGGCAGGCCACGGCATTCCCTGGCCATGCACTCGACCAACGACAACTACTCAGCTTCGCTCGACAGCCTCGCCCGCCCGGTCGACCAACCCAAGCAACCGGAGACTATTCGGCTGCTTCGATATTACGAGAGCCGGAGGAGGATGGGACCATCATGGAAAAGGGGAGGCAATCACAAGGGGACAGGACAAGGGAGGATTGCTTGGATGAGGGCGCTATTATACTCCCCCACGGCTTACCCCCACCCACTGTCATTCTTCTTATTCTCTCTCTTCACTCCCCATCGATCGATCGTCAAACTCCGGTTCTCAACACACTCGGCTGTCGCCACAACAACCTCTCTATCTTGTTTTCCTAGTCTTCTCTTCCCGCCTGCTTTTACACTTTACCCTATTTTTTTCTTGCTGTCGTTTGTTTAGCTTAGTGTCTGTCTGGAATAAAAGGGTCTCACAGTCTTGCTTGCTCGGTGTCTTGTGCTCTGGAGTGATGAGAAAGGGTCACGCTCGGTTTGACTACATTTGTACCGCTCCTACTCGCTTGGTGTGGCTAATTCATGGAATTATCACCGCAGGGTGGTACTCACTTCCCACTTGGAGACTGGATGGGATAAGCTGGGGGCAAAATTGACTTGAATGCTACAGAAAGCTTCGTCCATCTTGCGCGGTATTTGCCTTGAGTCTCATATGTTACCTAGGCCGTTATAAATACCCGTTCCCCCTACCATCTTGATTCACCTCAGTTGGTGACGGTCCCGAGCAAGACTCTCCTCGTTTTGGGGAAAACGTTACAAGTTGTTGAAAACGCTGTGTTGCTTTGCAACCTGCCTCGATATCCATTTCCACAGCTGCTTAATGCATAACTATGCTGGTTCTGTGGCGGCTACCTACCTATAAAGAGTGGCATTGGCCCCCATACCTAGGTATATGGTCAACCATAACTGTTGTATTCAAACAGCAGAAATCCATTCAAAGTCGACAGGTCAAATCTGCAAAATGGCTGTTCAGGCAGCAACGAAAAATGGTACCATAATTGTACAAGTTTACACCTAGAATACATGCATCATGCCATGCTCTATTTGTCATGTCCCTCTCCCTTCCAATGGGAGCATTTACCCCCCTTCTACTCTCCATCCAACGACACCTGTATTACACAGCAACAACCTCCAAACAACTCCCAACCCCAACTACCACTCTTATTTAACCCCTCCGCAAGTACCAGTTAAACGCCAGCTGCGACAGGGTGGGCGAGAAGGGCGAGGGCACCTCGGACTTGCCCGGGCGGGCGACGGGGTGGCGCAGGTAGACGGCGGCGCAGACGCGCTGGTTGACCTCGAGGTAGCGCGGGATGAAGGCGAAGGGGGACATCCACTCGCGCGGCTTCCAGGGGGTGGCGTAGGGCTTGGACGCGTCGTGCGGGTTCTCGGCCTCGCGCTGCATCATCCACTTGAGCACCGACTGCTGCGACTCTGTGAGCAGGCCCAGGCTGGCGGCGGCGGCGCCGGCGCGGATGGTCTTGGTGGTGGTGCTGGCGTCGGCGTTGGTGTCGGCGGCGGCGGCGGCTAGTTGCCGGTCTCGTTTTTTGTTGCGCTCGATGTAGGCTTTCTTGGCTTCGGCTTTGAGCTGGGCTGGGGTCAGGGAGAGGTCCGACAGGAGGGCTGTCAGCTCGCGCTCGACGTCGTCCATTTCGGCCTTGGATGGGTCGCTGGCTTTCCGGGTGCGGTCCATGTTTGTCTTGACTTCTTGGAGGAACTTGCGGAGGGACTGTTTCTGCTTGGCGCGCATGTGCACGTTCTTCATGAGCATGATCTTCCTGGCGCGGTCTTTGAGGCCCTTGAGTGCCGCCCTGTGGTTCTCCTTGGCGGCGTCGGCGTCGACGGGTTCCGCCGCGCCTTCAGCGGCCTCGGTGGCCTCGCCTTCGGCAGCCTCGCCTTCTTCGCCCTCGGCGGCTTCGGTCGCCTCGCTGCTGGGTGGGAGGGCCTTCTGGTTCTTGTTCGGCATCTTTGGGCGCCCGGTTGCGGCCATGACGCGCTCGATATTGACTTGGAACATGTCGCCTGGGTTGAGGAGGTAGCCGGGGTATGTCATCTAAGGAATCAAAGTCATGTCAGCGACTGAAGGGCGGGCGTGTGGCAGTAGTGAGAATACCTTCTTCCCGTTCACTGTGACGGCGCCGTGCAGGACGAACTGGCGGGCCTGTCTCGCGCTGCTGGCAAAGAGGGCGCGGAAGATGGCGACGTCGAGGCGACGTTCCATGGGGGCGAAGATCATCTGCATGTACGGGGTCGGTCCGTTGATGTTGCCCTTATTCCGGGGCCCATGGTTCTTGGTCCCTGGCCTTCGCTTCTGGCCGGACCCGCGACCGGAGGCTTGCTCACTGCCATCGTACTGGGCCATGTACGCCGGGTCCATGTTGACGGCGGAGAGCAGGCGGCGGCTGAACATGCGCTCCCACTGGTACTCCTTGATGTGCTCGCCGTGGTAGCCGCGGGTCATGGACTTGGCGATCCATTTCTGCTGGAAGAAGGTCTTGTTCTGGAGTAGGGGCGTTCGCAGGCGCGTGAGGTTGAACAGGTTGTACTTGTTCCATGTTTGGCGGACACGCTGCGGGGAGGAGAGCATACGTCAGTCAGCCCGGGGCCATGGGAGGGGGCAGAAGGGGAGGGAGCGTGGACTCACGGGGCGCTTCAGGCCGTGGAACCTCAACAACCTGCGTTGCCTCATGGTGGCAGTGTGGGCGTGTCTCTCTCTTGCGACGCTTGCCCGCCGAGAGAATGCAATTGCCGTCGATCCGGTGCGCCCCTGCTGTTGCTGAAGGCTGGCCTGCCCTGTCCTGCGATGTCCTAGACCGCCGGACTATGCACCAAGGATCCGGGCACCTCGGTGGTGAGCTAAGGGGGGGGGGTCGGCGGAGGTGGGTTGGCAGCGTCGCTCTGCCTCGAACACTCGCAGCACCTGCCATTCATCACCCCCGAAAAAGTTTCCCGCGCTCCAATTCGACCCGACGCGACCGCTCACGTGAGGAACAGGGGGTTCGTCCCTGAGCGTAATTTCGTCGAATTTCAGGTCAGATCCAGAGGTGACGGGCCCGCTTTATTACGACGGCTTCTACCGTTGTGGGGTACGGTAACTATGCTTTGGTGCGTCTGCGGCAGCTTCTTAGCGGGCGGTGAGGGGCGGCAGACAGAAAATCTCCAATTGAGCGACAATCGTGGTGTGGGGTTGCCGCCTTGGTTTCTTAGTTTTTTGCAACGCGCTTGTCGATGGACCTTGAGGTCGCGCCAATTGATCGAGGGTCCAAATCAGACTTGTCTTGTGGTACTTGGTCGCGTGCATCATAGCTAGATTCACCCACTTTACCCTGATCCTGAGTTCCTACCTAGTAAATGATAATATCGTACTGTGTACCGTACCTCCTGTGTAGTAACCGTTCCGGTGACTCGATTGAAGCTGGCGCATCCCGGTGACTCTGATGCAGCACTCAACACTGCCCCACCAACAATTTTGTGCAGCTCTTCCCCAAGGGCACATGCACCCGACTTCTTCAACCGCCGCAAACTTTTTGCAGACCGACCGACTCTTCCCCTTTAACAGTTCAACTAGTTTTCGGTTTAGCAATTTCAAGTCGAGTCCTATCGATCCGTCAATTGATTGATCCCTCATCCCCTCCCATTTCCGCAATCCCTCCTGCGGCGCATCGCCACTCGTCGTCGACATGAGCGACGCCGTCATGAAGGAGCAGCCCGAGGTGGCCGCTGCCGCCGCCGCCGAGGCTCAGCCCGTGGAGGAGACGGCCCCTGCTGTTACGACCACCGACGAGAGCGACAAGAAGATGGATGTCGTCGACGAGGCTCAGAATGGCGACGAGAAGAACGCTCAGAAGATCCTAAAGACAACGGCCAAAATCAACCACAGCGATTTCCGCAAGAATCGCAAGTACGACCCCACCACCCAGCCCGTGTCCGACGATCCCGTCAAGATCCGTGGCCAGGTATGTCACCTCTCCTCCCCAGGGAAACCCATTCCGCGCGCCGACTCGCACTGACCCCGCTCCACAGGTCGAGTTCTACCTGAGCGACAGCAACCTCCCCACCGACAAGTTCATGTGGGAGAGCACAGGCGGCGAGGAGAACAAGCCCATGTCGCTCAAGACCATCTGCAGCTTCAAGCGCATGCGCCAGTTCCAGCCCTACAGCGCCGTCGTGGCCGCGCTGCGCGAGAGCAGCTTCCTCGACGTCGAAGGCGAGGAGGGCGAGGAGACCATCAAGCGCAAGCAGCCGTACGTGTCGTCCAACGACGCCCAAAAGGCCCGCCTGGCCGCCTCGGTCTACGCCAAGGGCTTCGGCGACGAGGAGCCGTCCACCCAGTTCGACATCGAGGCCTTCTTCTCCACCTACGGCCACGTCAAGCACGTCAAGCTGCGCCGCACCGCCGAGGAGCTCTTCAAGGGCTCCGTCTTCGTCGAGTTCGAGACGGCCGACGAGGCCGACGCCTTCGTCAAGGCGGACCCCAAGCCCACTTGGAAGAGCCACGACCTGCTCATCATGAAGAAGAAGGAGTACCTGGACGACAAAAACAGGCAGATTAAGGAAGGCCTGATCGAGCCTAACACCCACCGTCGTAATGCGTTTTTCGAGGGCAAGGAGCGTGGATCGGACCGTCGCGGGCGAGGCGGCCGTGGCCGGGGTCGCGACGACCACGGCCGGGACGGCAAGTCGGAGGGACGTGACCGGGGCGACAAGAACGGCTTCAAGGGCGGCCGGGGCCGTGGCAGGGGGGGCAGGGGCGGACGCGGTTTCCGCGGTGGACGTGGTGGCGGCGGCCGCGACCGCGACAACAAGGGCCGTGACGACAAGAAGAGCGAGGACGCCAGGCCGAACACCAACGAGTATGTTCCCACCACCCACCTCAATCCACCCTCCCATTTCAGTCACACTTTTACTAACAACCCCCACAGCGTCCAGATGCCCACCATCCAATCGACCGCCACCAAGAACGGCGCCGAAACCAACGGCAAGCGCGCCCGCGAGGACGACGGCGGCGACGCACCCCCGACGAAGAAGGTCGACAGCAAGACGGAGGCTGCCCCGGCGCAATAAGGGAGCCGAGTTCTGGTCTTTGTCTAGACTTAGACAGGAACGGCAACCAAGAAGGAAAAAAAAAAGGGGGCTCAAGGAGAGGACAGGGCAGGACAGGACAGGACATTATGGGACGTCATTCCGCCTTCCTCCTCCGAGCACATCATGATGATGTTCGTGGATGGTTTGGAGGGGGACATCCCTACCGAGCTAATCTGAGCTGTAAATTACTTTACCTGAGGAGAACTGGACGGCGTTTTTCGGCTGGTCGTTTTTCTTTTACTTTTTTCTTAGATGGAACGGTTTTTTTGCCTGTCGGATAACATTGCCAAAACAACAGCCACTTGAGCATACTACAGATGTGATGGTGTTTGTTGGTTATTTATGTCTTGATCATTTGGGCACCTAATGCCATCCATAACTGACGGCCCGCAACTCTGCTTGGCTGCCGTCGTCGCTATGTCTCGTGATATTACATTGCATCTAACAGACCCGCCCCCCTGTCCTCCCGTGTGCCGCTCACCGGCTTTAAGGTATAGATATGATAGGGTATCTGAACTCCAGAAACAAGCCCCGCGCCGCCTGAATAACTGATAGGTAGGGCCCCGTGCCGCCAACCGCATTTCGCACCTTATCCATCCCTTGCCATGCTCGCCCGAGAGGAGGTAAGAGATGGTGGGTTCGCTTGGCGTGTTGACCAAGAGGGCTGCAGATCAGCGCCCCGTGCAGAGAAGATGCACTTCGCGCGGAGCTACAGATACAGTTAGCCGAGCTCATGCTGGCAGGAACAGCTTGATGGCTTACCCGAAAGCGGTCTTGATCCGGGCAGATGAGCGGGCGTGGGTGAGAGACCGGGGAGGGGGATGGTGGATGGTTGACATGGGAAGCTGGAAGAGAAGTCCCCCTCTGCTGCCGCGAGTCGCCGCGGTTGGATTTCGTGATAAATCGGAGCTGAATGCGCGGCGGATGGATGTGGGCAAAACTGGCTGACGTGAAGAATCCGATCGTAAGCCGGAACATGTCGTCGTTCGCAGACCAACAATGTAAGACAGTATTGGGGGGGTGCCTTGGTCAACTCGAAGCGTCGTGGTGCAGTTGAAAGACCCTGCAGCCTTCCTAACAGTGACAGCCCCAGATGACTAGGGTGCCGACCAACGAGCCTCAAGTCCTCCCCCATACTCCCTTCCCCAGGACGAGGCGCGAGCAACGCAGACCTGGCAGAGCCAGCGACACTCAGACCCATGCCCAGAGAAACCGAATCAGAGTGAACCCGACCCCAGATCCTATCCGGCCGGGTTGTTCCTGAGCAGGTCATACAGCGACTGTTCGCCGTCCATGCTGCTGTACGTGTGGCTCGACAGGTTCATCGACCTGTGTTGCTGCGCCTGGTGGCCGTGGCCGCCGTGCCCGTGCCCCCCATGGGACGAGCCGGCGGCGGCGGCAGAGTAGCCGGAGCTAGCGCTGCCAGCTGCCGCCGAGTTGTAGCCCGAGGAAGCGTTGTTGTTGGCTGCCCCGAAGCCGTACCCCCAGTTTTGGTGGCTGCTGCCGGCTTGCGGCTGCGACTGCTGCTGGTTCATGTTGTTCATGTACCCGTTGTAGCCCGGCTGTTGTTGTGACTGCTGGTGGTGTTGCTGCTGCCCGTGCTGCTGCCTCTGTTGCTGCTGCTGCAGTTGTTGGCTGTACGCGGTCGACGAATCCCTCGCTTGAGTGGGCGGCGGCCGCACACTGAAGCCTTGCAGTGCCTGTGACTGGGGGGGGTTGGAAGCAGCCGTGTTGTAGGATGCGTTCCCTGCGGCCGACTGAGTAGCGCTGTACGTATGAGCATTTCTGGATTGAGGGGTCGATGTTGAGGCTCCCCATTGCGCTGTGGTTGTCGTCGCTGCTGGGCTTGATGCATACGACGAGGCCACGTTCTGCGAGGTCGTTGCCGAGTTTGTGGAGGATGCGGTATTCGGCACTCGGGAATTGTAGTTGTCAAATGACGAGTACGAGTTTGACTGGGTGGAGGTTTGGTTGGAGTAAGGTTGGTACGAGATGCGATCGCTGGAGGACTCAGCTTGAGTGTTTCCACTCTGATACTGGTTGTACCCGTAGCTCGGGGCCGAGCTGGGCTGCTGGGCCACGGCAGTAGTAGCGCGATTACTCTGCCGTGATTTAGCACGAGCAGGTTGAGCAGCAGTCTGCATCGGGGAGTTGCGGGCGGGCTGGGCAGTTTGAGCGACGGATTGCGCATTGCTCCAGGTCGAGGTTTGCTGCTGTCGCAAATCGTCGTAGGCCTGCGAGACAGGAGCCGGCTTCTTAAACCTGGCCTGCCTCGGAGAGGATCTGGTTGGGGTAGGCGTGCCCGACAACTGCCAAGCACTTTGAGTGTCTGCCGTGGTAGCGCTCGTCTCACTTCCGTTGGAAGGTTGAGCGGTTGGGAGACTGCGTCTTGCGGCCACAGCCTGGGTCCTTGAGCTCCCACGCTGGCCCTGTTCAACCGCAGGGGCTACTTGCTCTGTGTACCCCGGAGTGTTCTTATTTGCCGCCGGGGATTGAGGGTAGGTAAAACCGTGCAGTCGGGGCTCAGGTGTCTCCGACACGGAGTTCGGCATGTGATCCATGGTGGCCGACGAGATGCTGGGCTGCGTGAGTTCCGCGCCGCTAGTCCCGCTCACCTGGGGGAAACTCAGCCCAGAGGAGTGCTGATAAATGGAATGGCTCTGGTTGAACACGTCCGACGGCGTCTCAGCCTGATAAGGCATTGATTCTGAGACCGGCACGTTCACCGTTTGGTGGGCATGTCCATCGTAGTGCTCCTGGACCGGAGCTGGCTCATTCACAGAATGGCCATGGGCCGGCTGGATGGCTGGCTCCGCATTGAAACCTGGGGACCCCAAACCATCCGGCTCTTCATCTGGCATCTCTGGGTTAGCCTGCTCAAGGGCCTCCGGAACTGTCTCGGCAGCTTTGCTCTTCCCTGGCTGTGGAGGAACGTAAATGCAGGCGACACCTTCTGCGAGGCACATGGAGCAAGATGGCACTGCCCTGTCACACTATACATCCTGTCAGTTTCGCATCGATGAGACAAGAAAGACGAACTACGAACCTTGCCCTTGTACTTCTTGGTCCGACAGTTTTCGCATATGCGCCCTTTTTGTTTCCCTTGTGGTGTCTCGGAGCTCTGTGCCTCACTCGCTCCCACACCTTCGGCCTCTGGCTTCTTCCGCGATTTCTTCTGCTTCGCCGATTGTGGCGTCCCTGCTGCCGGGCTAGGAGTGGCGGCTTTGCTGGGAGTGGACTGCCCAGAGCTCGGCCCCTCCTTAGTGGGATGAACTATGCGCAGTCGCTCGGCGCCGTACTTGATCAACATGGCCAGAGAGTCCTGTTGCAGCTCCGGCGATTGGTTGGCAAAGATACTGAACTGCTCGGCCGACAGGGTCTTCGGGTCGAGATTATTGTCACTGAGAAGTTTTATGGCCACTTCCCGCCGTCTTGCCGCCTCTCCTGGGGGCAGATTGAGGATGGAATGCGCGTGCACCTCGCTGTCAATGGAGGCTGCGGCCGCGTCGCTGGCAGCGCTCACAAGACCCTCAGGGTAACTGCTCGAGCCATTTGGTTGCGCACCGCCAGGGATTCCTGCCTGGGTATTGTAGAGTTCGCGAGCCGAGAAATCGCCCACGGGCAGGGCCCCTGGCATTTCCGGAGGAAGAACAGTACCGGCAGGCGCGGGAACGAGCGAATCCTTCTTCTTGCGCCTCTTTTTCGGTTGCGAGCCCTCCCCGTCCGGAACACCATTCTCTCCTGCCCGCTTCTTCGAAGACCTCGGCGTCTTCGGCTTTGGCTGTTTCGGCTGTCTCGGTTCCTTTGGTGGCCTCGGCTCCTTCGCCTTCTTCGCTGCGGTCTTGACAATAGGGGCGATCGGCGGCGGCGCAAGCAGCTCGATCAACTGAGAAACCGTCTTGTGCAGGGGGGTATGCTCGTATTTAACATCGATGGTCTTTGTCGATTTGGCGAAAGCGATCTTGACAGACCCCCGGCAATCAAATGCCGGACGAGCTGAAGACACAAGTCAGCAATGGCACATGCTCGTATCCAAAGCGCAAACGGACCCACCCAAGTGAACCGGATCCTGTCCGCCCTTCTCACTCCACTCCCCAATGGCCGTCTTTGCAGGCGTCTTCGAGGCCTGGCGACTCCACGCCTGCCACGAGTCCTTGCAGATGTAGGTGAAGGTCCAGCCCTGCTCGGTGCGCGAGACCTGCCTCACGGTCCAACTGCTCGAGTCGACCTCCCCCAGCGACGCTATGATCAGCCGCGCAATCGTCGTCTGCAGCACCGGGTCGTCCACCGGCTGGTTGATCAGGGTGTCGATCGCATTGACACGCCGCACCGGCTGCTGCCCTGTATTCCCGTTCACGGCCGGCCCGGCGACGCTCGACCGTGCCCCGCCCAGCAGCGGGTCGATGATTGACGCGTTCTCGAGCGCCTCATTCTCCGTCTCGGTCACGGGGATCTCGAAAACCGCGGTCGTCCGAATCTCGAAAGTCACCGAGGTGTGGTCGGCTCGCGTCTCGGCCACGCGGCCGTGAAGCAGATCGCGCAGTTGCGCCTGGAGGTCGGCAATGGAGGCGCAGGCCGGGTTCGACTGGCCCGCGCCCAGCAGCGCCTCCATTGTCGGTCGCTTTCTTCCAGTTAGGTTGGGTGGCGTGCGCTCATTTGGTGATGCAAGAATGTCCGGTCGGTTGTCAGGATCGAAAGTTGATGTTCAGACCGAAAGCTGAACTGCGGTGCAGCGCGATGGATCGCAGGTGCCGAGGCCGCGAAGTGTGTCGCTTGCCGACGCGGGAATGTTCAAAGGTGGAGTTCGGGACAGCTGCTTGCGTGTGTTGGGGAGCCAGTCACAGGCCGCGGGCCAGATAAGATAAGATAAGTAACATGGGAAGAGTTACAAGTGGTGAAATATTACGCGACTTTGATACACAAAGTTCGTGAAAGTTACATGCTCTCCTTTGCTCAACTCCAAGGGTCTCAGTTACGGACTGGGATTTCATGTTGATGACATTCGTTTGGCAAGTACTGTTACTGTTACAAGTTCCCACAGAAATAGAACTCCAATATACCTAGGCAAGTACAGGGAGAGAGCAATTCCGTCCCAGATCACACATTCTCTTCGATCCACTGCTCCAGCTTCTCCACCAACTCGGCCTTCTTCCCCGTTGCGTTGACCCCCTTGCTGGCCAATACGTCCTTCAGCTCAGCAACAGTCATCTTCTTGAGCGTGTCCTGCTCAAAGGCAGCCTTGAGCTGCGCATTGCTCATCTGGCCCCCAGCGGCCTTCTTGGGCGCCGCCTTGGTGCGCTTCGCTGCCGGCCGCCCACCATCCTCGTCCTCCGCCTCGCGCTTCATCGCCCTGTTCTTCATAAGACCCGCAGCCTTTTCCGCGAGCAGCTCTTTCCACTCAGCCAGGTATCCGCCGACCCGCTTGTCGATCTGCTTGTACTTCGGGATCGTTGCGTCCTCCAAGGTGTCTGGGACATCCTCGTCGAGCGCCATGGCCTGCAGAATCTTGTAGTGCCATTGGAGGGAGGGGTTGGGGTACTTGAGCGGGTTGTACATGGCCTTTGGGAGCTGGAGGTTCTGGACAATCTCCCGCATCTTGTCTGTCAGCTCGTCCGCGGGCCTGGGTGGTGCCGACAGGTCCACGGTTCTCACGTCGTCGGCGAAGGGCAGCGGGTACAGCCACAGTCCGGCTGGGAGATATGGCGTCTCGGATGTGTCGTCATCCAGAGTTCTCGAGGGAATGATGGCCACCATGATGGGGTTTGCATTATCGCGCGCAACGAACCACGCAATCCCGACCTTGTCCGCGTCGATCAGCTTCTGCCACAGAGCAGAGAACACACGGGTCGAGCCGACATAATGTTCCTCGCTCGGAAAAATGAAGATGGACTTCTTCACCGAGGCCCACGTGGGCAGCAGGGAGCGGGGCTTGAATCCGATGACCCGAAGGACCTTGCCCCCGAGGTTCTTCAGGGATGCCGCTTCCTCGGGCTTGAAATGAATGTACTCGCCGCCGAACTTGTACGCCTTCTTCACCTCTGACTTTTCAACGGTCCTCGCGGTTGAGTCCACTTTGATGGTCTCGGACTGCGCGAGCTGTGCTTGCTCCCCTCCCAACCAGACATAGCACGTACGCGCGGGCTGTTGCCGGTGGAGAGGCATGTAGCCCTTGACCGAGATTGCGAGGTTGGGCGCGAGTTCGAAGTGGAGGTTGGAGAAATATGCCCGTTTCGGTGTCTGCTTCGAGTTGATGTTTGATATCAACGAGTTCAGGAGGCTGAGGCCATCGCCGGATTTGGATGTCTTGACCTCGTCCGAGGAACCCGCTTCGGCCGCCGGGTCGCGATAGATGATGTCCTGCCCAACTTTAGCACGCATACAGCCAGCGAGTCAGGGGGACCCTACGTCGTAGAATTTGGACACATCGAACGACTTTGCCCCGTTACTAATGGGGAAAAGCTCGATGACGACACCAAGGTCATAAAGATCCTTGGCGCGTACTGCCGCCGACGATTTCGCAGTCTTGTCTTTCCCATGCGGGCTATCGTTATCCGTGATGATAAATAGCCTCCGAGAGCCAAAATTGGCCGCGTTGGTCGTGAACACCTGGTTGGCGCAGAACAGCACATTGGCCATGGAAGCGGGCTCCTTGGCCGGGACCAGCACCTCATCCGGGTCTTCTCCTTCCTCCACCAGCGACCTGAGGTTCTTGACGTCCTCAGCGGCAGGAACATCGAGATCGGTAAAGAGGTAGCAGTGGGGGTACCCAGACCCGCTGCGTCCTCCGGCCTCATCACGGAACTTTGACTTTTCTGTGCCAAAGAGAAGGATACCCATCATATCCTTCGGTTGCGCAATGATGCGCTGCTGCATGAATTGATAGGCGCATTTCAGGGCCGCAGCAATGGCTGAGTCCTTGTCGCCCTTCTTCTTGTCGGAGGCGGCGGCGGGCTGTTGAAGCATCGAGGAGCTGACATCGATGGCAAACAACACGGCATCCTTTTGGGTTTTGTAGTCCTGGCAGATGTTAGCAGAGGCCAGGAACGCGGACTGAGCGACCTCACAGCCTCATCGAGCTCCTCCTCGCCCTCGTCCGCCTCCGGACGCCTGTCGTCGTCGCCTCCCCACGCCATGGTTGAGTAATTGCCAATTCAGGGTTCCAATTGCTCTGTCGAGTCGATGCGCGCAACGTGGAATCCAGTTTGCAATGGAAAACCAAAGGCGGGCGCGGAAGTTGGATGAAAGACGGTTGAGTGCAGGTGCGACGCGACTGGGTCTAGGCTGACGCGCCTGCCTAAACGCCAGAGCATGTGACGAGCCTCTGAGATGAGAGAGTGAGCGATGCAATTGATCGAGTCTGATTGGCTAACTCATCCCGGCCGATCCTGCAACGTCATGCCGATGCCAAGAAGGCAAAAGTCGGCCTCTGATCGCACCCGTTGCCGACGGCGCCGGAACACGCGGGTGGAGTGTGATCTGGCCTTCCCCTTCGCCACTGTCTCAAAAAGGTGTCAGCCGTTCTCTTTTGGCGTATGTTGCGGTTCAATTGAGGGTTTCTCGAGTTGCTTGTTTGTTCAATTGACTGTTCAATTAATAGAGTCTTTCTATTCCGCAAGCCGGGCTTCTTTCTGTCTTCCACAAACATCCCGCCTCGGATCTCCGTGTCCGCTCCGAAATGGCCCTCCGACTCCCCGCCGCGATACGGCCCCTCCGGCCCCTCACACTCGCAAAGCCCTCGGCGCAACAAGCACGATGGCTCGCGACGCCCGTCTTTCCGGTTACCCAGAACGCTGGGCGGGGCCCAACGGCCATGGTCTTCCTCAACATGGGCGGTCCGTCGACGACCGATGAAGTGGGCGACTTCCTCAGCCGACTATTTGTGAGCAGCCTCGTGTTCCCAATGCCATCCAACCAGAGTTGGGTCACTAACCTCCCTCCAGTCCGACGGCGACCTCATCCCCCTTGGCCGGCTCCAAGGCTACATCGGCCCGCTCCTCTCCAAGCGGCGCACGCCCAAGATCCAGAAGCAATACGCGGCCATCGGCGGCGGCTCGCCCATCCGCAAGTGGTCCGAGCACCAGTGCGCCGAGATGTGCAAGATCCTCGACAAGATCTCGCCCGAGACGGCGCCGCACAAGCCCTACGTGGCCTTCCGCTACGCGAACCCGCTCACCGAGGACATGTACCGGCAGATGCTGGCCGACGGCTTCGGCAACGGCCGCGGCGGGCGCGCCGTCGCCTTCACCCAGTACCCGCAGTACTCGTGCTCGACCACGGGGAGCAGCCTGAACGAGCTGTGGAAGTGGCGCCAGCGGCTGGAGGGCAAGGCCGGGCCGCTAGACGACGGGAAGGGCGACGGGACCATCAAGTGGAGCGTCATTGACCGGTGGCCGGCACACCCGGGCCTGGTCGAGGCGTTTGCGCAAAACATCGAGGCCAAGCTGATGGAGTACCCGGAGGAGACGCGGGACAAGGTTGTGCTGCTCTTTTCGGCGCACAGTCTGCCCATGACGGTGGTGAATAGGGGTAGGTCTACCCCCGTTTTCAGAGTTAAGAAGTTTACGGCACTAACCCAGTTTTTCTGCAGGCGACCCCTACCCCGCCGAGGTAGCCGCCACAGTCCACGCCGTGATGCAGCGGCTCAACAACGTCAACCCTTGGCGGCTGTGCTGGCAATCGCAGGTCGGCCCGCAGCCGTGGCTCGGCCCGCAGACGTCCAGCTCGGTGGAGAACTTCATCGCCAAGGGCCAGAAGGACCTGCTCCTGATCCCGATCGCCTTCACGTCGGACCACATCGAGACGCTTTACGAGCTCGACGAGGAGGTCATTGGCGAGTCGGGGCACGCCGACACGGTCAAGCGTGTCGAGAGCCTGAACGGCAGCCCGGTGTTCATCCAGGCGCTCGCCGACCTGGCCAAGTCGCATCTCGGCAGCGGTGTTGCGTGCTCGACGCAGATGGGCCTGAGGTGTCCGGGCTGCAAGAGCGAGAGGTGTGCCGAGTCCAAGAAGTTCTTTGCCAGCCAGCGGGTATAGGTTGACTGCGAGGAGGCGTATAAAATGTACATTATCACGATTTGCTGATCTACGGCAACTCTGGGAATTATCATCTGGAGTCCCACATATACAAACACCGGCGCAATAATTCTAGGTTCATCAATCACAAGCTTGCTGTCTTTTCCACACGAACTTCAGTTCCAGCCCCCACTTTGCTCAACCTCAGCTCACCGTTGAAGCCCGCATCGAATCTACCTACCTACCTAGGTAGTAATATTCTAGTATGGTCACACAGACCGTAACACAAGGCCCCTACCGCGTACTCGCTAGCCTGTTGTGTACTCTGCCTCGTCTGCTTCACTCACCCTCCCCCACCTGTCTCACCTCATCTCAGACCCCAACGGAGGTAAGACCAGCAGCAGTCGCGTCTCTGTGGCCAGGTGTACAAACCGCCCGCCGCGCGGAAGCTTGAGCCCCATTGAGCGAATTGGGGCTCGTAAAATGCCAAGATATGCCTCAATGCTGCCCGGCATTTATTACCATGTCCGGGTCTTGCATGACCGGGAGCTTGGCAAAAAGGCTTGACTTGACCTTTGCCTCGGTTATTATTCCCGATCTCCCCGTATCGTGCAACTGCAGGCTATTCTAGCTTGCTTGCAAGATGTGGGGAGGGTAGGAAGAAATACAAATGAATACAATTCGGGGCTCGATAACCGACGCCGGGAACAACGGGAACAAACGGGTTCGGCCGAACTGACTTAATTGGTGAATGTCTAGTGGTGTGTCCGCCAGAGGCACCGATGTATATTCTGCGGCCCCCCAACGAGGGCCTAGTCCACCTCTGACGCTGATTCCACCACCTCCTCCCTGCTCAAGGCAGCCCTCACCGCTCTGCGGAGTGGGTGGTAGACCCGGCTCGTCCAACCACACAGGCACGACCAGAGATATTCCCACGGATTCCACGCGCGGATGACGAAGATTGTCCTCGGGTACATGGCGCGCCCGCAAGAGAGCGTCAGCGGCCCGCACACGTCCCTCCGGCGGCATGCCGCCGGACTGCTCCCGTCGTCCAGAAGGAGCTTCCCGTAGAGGGCGGACCAAAGTTCCAGCATGGGCCTAGCGGCGGGTAGCTCCACAAAGGAAGGGGACGGCCCGTTGCCGTTCGTCCAGGTGGTCATCATCCCTTCCGGGATGTGTCGCCATCGGCCTCCTCCGCCTCCTCCTCGGTGAGAGGGGCGGGTAAAGGACGTCCAATCCGGGTCCGCCGTGTAACAGGAGCCGCTGTAACCGTAGCAGCAGTCGCAGCAGCAGACGTGATGGTTATAGCGGCCTGGCGGGTGCCGGATCGGCCGGGGGCCGTTGGAGAGGTAGCATTCGCTGTCGCATCGGGGGCAGGCTCGGCGATAAGGAGGATGGCCGCGGGGTGTGTAGCCGCCAGAGGACGCCCTCCGGCATGTCCGGCTGCCGCTCGAGCCACCGTGGTTGCTGCAGGAGTGAGCACGGTGCGACTGGCTGTAGCTGCTGTGACACGAGCGGGAAGTGTCGCGGTGGTCAGCCTGGCTGGGAGGTTGCTGGGCTGCCGCTGCTGCCTTAGTTGCCGTGTCCTTGACATTGGCTTTCCTGTGCGAGGGTCCGGGGGCCGCAGACAGTGACGGAGGGCCTGGAACAGTAATCCTTGCGAGTCCCAACCCGCCCAATGCCTCTCCCGACTCGGGCTGCTGGCGAGAGCAGGCCAGCTCAAGCAATGATTTGGTCGTTGTGGAGCTTTTCTCTGCGGCTATCAAGACGAGGCGGCAGCGGGGGCAGAGCAGATGCCGCGGCTTTCCCCTGCAGCGGCCGCACAAGAGGACCTCGAGTTCGGCATCCCGATCGTCGCACGGCAAGTCGCCAAAGGTGTCCAGGTAGAGCGAGTCCATGTTTGATTAATTAGGTACCCATTCTAAAGTGCAGTGGGAGCAAAGCGGGTGGGGAGTTGCAGAGCCGACAGCGGGGAGAACAGGAATGCTGCATGCATACAATGGACGCCCAGCTGACGACGACCGGCAATGGCCCCCCTCCATCGGACGAGAAAGTGCAATTTGATCGCAACTTAGCAATTCCCTTTGGTCAGATATCGGTCAATGTAGCAATCGCCGCCCATGCTAGATTTTTGAAATCCGATATCAGGACCTTGAAACCCGGTTTCATGATTTCAATGGCGGATGATGACATCTCCTGCCTCCCTGAGCACGGCAGTGACTATGGCGATGTTGGGAAGCTAGGTGGTTTAAATGATTCCACGGAGACAAGAATACTCTGGATAACTCGCGGTTAGTTATGCAGTTAGCGAGTCCTCGGCCTTTTCCGAATTTCCACCGCGACCCACGCGACTGGCCAAGACTGGCCAAGCTGCCCCCCACGCCCGGGTCCAGCCCCGACAATCCTCCACTTGTGTCGCGTCTTGGCGCATTGCCCTGAGGGATGGTGACGCGCCTTATCAAGGGTTGCCGCGGGCTGTCAAACTCGGCGGGGTTCTGGGGAAGGTTGTCGAAGGACAAAATCCCGTTATTTGTTGGATAGACAGCTCCATCGTCTCGGTTTCAACTCAAGCACTCGAACTCGCTCAAAACGGGCACGAGAGCCGTCGACGCAGTCGCCTCAGCGCAGCCCGTCACCTCAATTGAGCAGTCGTCCACACCGACACTCAATCGCAGACGCAGCCTTCACCTTATCTCGGTGCTCGACGGATTCCCGGCTTATCGCTGCACATTTCGGCCAGCCAGTTGGATGTTGTCTTTTTGCAACCCTCTCCTGCCCGACCCTGGCTCGCGCAGATCCCGACGCGCCTCGTTGCAAGCCGAGCCGTTCTTGGACGTCGCCACCGTCCAATGCGACTGCGAGCGGCCTAGCATTGCCCTGCGGTTTTCATCCCTGGGGAATTTTTTTGGAAAAGCCGCAGCCTCACCCGCTTTTCTCTGCCGGGCCTCAGCGGCATCCCGAGTGCCACAAAAGGAAGGCAGCGGACAAAAGCAAACCTTCGATTGCCGCTCATGCACTCGCTGGTACTTTGTATATAATGTCATTCCCGGCATCAACGGATGCTGACGGAAAGCCGCTGGCGATGCTTACAGAGCCTCTCGCTGGCCGGAATCACTCACAGCCTGAGTGCCAAGGAGTTCCATGCCCGGGCGAGGTGTTCTGCAAGGCACTGGTCCCTGTTTTGCGCTCCCGTCGTCCCCGTCCGCTAAACGCGACGAGGTAATTGTTACCTACGATATTGCCTCTTCTGGCCCTAGACTGCAAGATTGTTGCAAGTGGACCACTCAAAGCCAGGCGAGGCGGCGCCCCCCCCCCCCCAGCCATTTGTCCAGACTTGCCCTGGCCCCCGCATTCCCAACACCAGAAAGCGGCGACTCGGACTGCAGGTGGCCAGGAGTTGCACTCGACAATTCAACTTTCGTCCCAAAAAAAAAAACCCCCCGCGAGACGGCGACACTGTCGGAAACATCGCCAATTCTCCACCATCCCCGGCATCGCGGGGCTCCCGCACATTGCGCCGAACGCGCCTCGAGTGCTGCATGCACTGCCGCAGCCGCAATGCCTGGTCACGACACTCCCCGGGCTCCGCTGCGCCCGGGCGGACAGAACAGCTACGGCGCCTTCGCTGAACCCTCGCAGCCCGCGGCGCCGCCGGCCTCCAAGAAGAAGTCCCGCCGCGGCGCCGACCCTGCCAACCAGAAACGGCGATGCGTCAGCACGGCCTGCATCGCCTGCCGCAAGAGGAAGTCCAAGTGCGATGGCGCTCTCCCGAGCTGCGCGGCCTGTGCCAGCGTCTACGGCACCGAGTGCGTCTACGACCCGAACTCGGACCACCGCCGGAAGGGCGTGTACCGCGAAAAGACGGACAGCATGAAGGCCCGGAACTCGACGCTGCAGGTCCTGATCGAGGCCATCCTGAACGCCGCCGAGGACGACGTGCCGGCCATCGTGAGGAAGATACGCACATGCGACAGCCTCGACGCCGTGGCAGAATCCATACTTAAGAACGAGGTCGAGGACGGGGACACGGACGGGGAGGACGACGGCATGGACGAGGACTACGCCGCCAACCAGCCCGTCGAGGGGGAGCGGGAGCTTGCGCGAAAGATGGGCGAACTCCGCCTTGAGAACGGCTCCGTCCGCTACATTGGCGGCACCTCACACCTGATCTACCTGGGTGACCAGACAAACGACGCAGAAGAGCCAGACCCCGACGCCGGCCTTTCAATCGAGGAGCCGACGACCAGCTGGACCGAGGTCACCAAGGACACGCAGTTGATCGTCCACCTGATCAACATGTACTTTGACTGGCACTATCCCTACTTTGCCACCCTCTCCAAGTCCCTGTTCTACAGCGACTTTCTCAAAGGCAAGCCACGGGGGCAGCCCAAAACCACCGTGTACTGCACGCCCCTGTTAGTCAACGTCATATTGGCTCTCGGCTGCCACTTCACCAGCGTGGCCGGCGCGTTTGGGGCCCCCGGAGATAGCAGGACCAAGGGCGACCACTTCTTCGCCGAGGCGAAGCGCTTGATCGTCGAGAACGACGAGTACGCGAGGCCCAGGCTCACCACAGTCCAGGCTCTGGCGCTCATGTCGGTCCGCGAAGCCGGGTGCGGGCGAGAGGCCAATGGGTGGGTGTACAGCGGCATGAGCTTCCGCATGGCCCAGGACATTGGGCTCAATCTCAACCTCGGGGGCGCGGCCAAGGACAAGGGCTCGCTTGACGAACAAGAAGTCGACGCGCGCCGCATCACGTTTTGGGGCTGCTTTCTCTTCGACAAGTGCTGGTCCAATTACCTCGGCCGGCTGCCGCAGATTCCCAAAAACACTTACAACGTCCCCAAATATGACGTTTTCCCAGAAGAAGACGCCGAGATGTGGTCGCCGTACACGGATAGCGGATTCGACCAGTCATCCAAGCAGCCGTCCCGGACACGGGCGGTGGGGCTTCACCTTAGCCAGCTCTGCGAGATCAGCAGCGACCTGCTGCTCTTCTTCTACCACCCCAACCACATCGGGCGCTCGAACGGCAGGAATATCGAGGTCAAGAAGCTCAGCGAACTCCATCGCCGGCTGGAGGAGTGGAAGAAGGAACTGCCAAATGAGTTTGAACCAAAGGACGGCCAGCTCCCGCATGTCATCTTGATGCAGTAAGTAAGCCCGGACAGACACGTAATCTAAAGGGAAGAATCTAACGCAGCACAGCATGTTTTTCCATCTACAGTACATCCACCTGTTCAAGGCCTTTCTCAAGTACACGCCGGCAACATCACCATTACCGGCCCACGTCTCGCCGTGGCGCATGTGCGGGGCCAACGCCGGGGCCATCTCCAAGCTCATGCGCCTGTACAAGAAATTGTACGACCTCAGGCAGATTTGCAACATTGCCGTGTACATGGTGCAGACTGCGTGCACAATACACATTTTGCACCTGCCAGAGAAGACGGCTAAGCGGGACATTATCCACGGCGTCAAGCACCTGGAGGAGATCGCCGAGGACTGGCTGTGCGCGAGGAGGGCACTGAGCACGCTGAGCGTGCTGGCGCGGAAGTGGAATGTCGAGTTGCCAGAAGAGGCCGCTCTTGTGCTGCAGCGGACCGACGAGAAATACGGGACCGTCAGCATCTCCGACGTCCCATCACCAAACAGATCGGGGCGCTCCGGCACGCAGTCGCCGCAGTCCCACTCGGAACAATCCCCGACAGCCCAGCCCATGGCGCTCGACAGTCCGGCCAGGGCCAGGCCCTCGGACATGCTAAACGGCGGGGCGGGGTCCGGGCTGCCCCCAACTCTGCAAAACATGCAGAATCAGAACCCACGGCGGATGGCGCCGCCCCTCACGACCACATCCACGCCCATGAACGACCCTCTCTCGGGCGTCAGCTCGTGGGCCGTCTCGCCAGGGACGCGGACCATGCCCAGCTACACACAGGCCTTTGCCCCTGTCCACGCCCACACCAGCATGGCGCCGCCGCCGTCTTCGCGCCCGGGCGGCCGCCAAGTCTCGCCCAGCTCGCTCTACGCCATCGACGGGCAGGACTGGTACCTCAAGGACGGCGTCAACTGGCAGCAGAACTTCCAGACGTGGGGCCTCGGCGCAGGCACCAGCCGGCCCCAGAACCCGGGCGGAAGCAGCGCGAGCCCAGCGATGAACGACCCCATGTTTGTGTTCCGGGGGGTCAACATGAACGAGATGGACTCGGGCTTTGACTCGCTGGGGATGGGCAGCCTGGACCATCTGCCGGGGTTAGATTAGTGTTGTTGAGCGGGGTGTTTTTATTGGGGGGTTTGGTTACGGTGTTACGGTCATGGATACATGCGGCGGGAGACTATATGGGCGGGAGGCAGCATCTCGATTTATTCGGATATGGCAGCGGGTCATGGGAAGGGTTATATTTGAGAGTGTATATATATACCAGAGCGATTACAACGGTACCTCTATTCTAGACTCTATCAACCACGTCCTAATTTAGCTTGCGAAAGTGTCGCTACGCAGTAACTATTCCCTACCACACCCTCATCCAGCTCACTCACCCCTCCTTCACACAACTCCCTCACCCCACTAACGCGTCCTCTACCCTAACCACCATCACCCCCACCCCCCCCCCCCCCCCCC